>OMLM01000316.1:61369-90024 GCA_900302695.1 Helostoma temminkii | reverse complement strand
TATGATACTTATATGAGCTAATAAGAGAAGATGAATCACATAGCTTCTGATTTACTGCAGATTCAAGGTGCCAGTAACAGAAGAAACAAGTGCTTCAGAGGCGGTTCAGAGTGAACGGGATGATTGGATTGAGGCCATTGACAGACTGTGTAAAGACTGGAAAAAAAGGTCCACATGTCAAGACTTTCCTATGCAAACAAAGATTCAGCAAAATCTCAAAGATACAGAGGACAATGATACAGACCTTGAGTCAAACGGGGGGTTTAGTGGTGGAAATATGACTAAAGTTTATCCTCCAGCTGATTATGCAAATACAGATCCCACTTCTGGTGGTGAAGATCATTTATCAGCTGGTGACTTGAGTCAAAGTCATCCCTCGGGATATTATACAAAGCCTAAACGTAGAGGTGGGAAAACTGCTGTCGGAGTTACTGGACCTGGACCTGTTTTGCCACCCAACCCACCACCAGCCTCTCCTGGTGCTAATGCCTCGTCCTCACCCTCCCAAACTTTCCCCACATGCCCTTCCACAGTGCCAGAACCTCTTCCCCATGAATCAGGCTCATCAGCTGTGACAGGGCCATCACCCCCCATTGCCCCACCTCCCCCGCCTTTACCCATCAAATCCAAGAGGAATTCAAGAAAACCACAAACAAAGCCTTTCCACTGGGACCCAGTCAGCTCAGACAAGGTAATACTTTCAATTAAGCATCACCAGAAGACACTAAAGTACCATATTGTCACAGTTAAGTCCACAAGATAATTCATTCCTAATGAATCTGTGCGAAATATTCATATTTAAATACAGTGATTTATTACTTTCGCAAACACAGAAAGGTCAGTTTCATCTTCATTTCACTCTGTTGCTCCTCATATTGCATAGTTGGAAATTATTCTTTGTTTTCTCTGTCAGTTATTGCTTCCCCAGTGTTGTTCCTACTTAATGTCAACATTGATTCTCTCATATAATAGAATTGTCTCAGTACTGGATTAATTTGTCTCTTGGCAGATTGCAAAATCATTTTGGATACAGCACAGCAGTGGGACGATTGAAATCGACACATCGCGCTTATTTGAACAATTTGCTGTTAAAGATCTGGGGAAGTTGCCTGCGTCTGAGCTGGGTAATAACCAGCAAATTATGCTCAACCAGAAGATTGCACACAACTTCAGTGAGTAGCTCAACAATGTTATTGTGAAGTTGCTTATAAATATAGTCTGCGGAAACAGATTATTTTCAGCATTTTAGGACAGAGATTAGTCTTGTCGTTTCCATGTTGTTATGAAAAGGTATTTTTCCAGATTTACTCAAATAACACAGTGTGTTGCATCAGTCAATTACATGTCAGAATGTGTGAAATATAATAAACTCACTACTATCAACCACCACCAGAGGGAAGCACCACATAGGAAGATAATCCAGGATCTCTGCAATGGCACTGTTAATACCAGGATCTCTCATTTTCATAAGTGAAGCTTTAATTGGCAAATTCAATTTTAATTAGTGTAATTAACAGGAATATGACCTCAGAATTCTTTTTAGGGGGTGATTGGGCTATAAATGCAGCCAGTTTGATAAAGGCTATAATGATGTCACTGTGGTTGTAAAGCAGATGTGGGGATTATCCATGTTTGTGTCTGCAGGGGGCAGTGTGCCACCGGTCTAGCTGTGCCATCATTGCCCGTGCAACATGCATGGCTATTGAGAGTTAGAACATATTGTATTTCTCATCTAATGGCTTTTCGCTTTTGATTAACTGAGTGTACGTTGCTTGTGAAGTTCAAGACCTGAGCCAGGGGAGAACATTTCAGAAGCTTCCCCTCACAGGTCCTTCAAGAGGCACAGACACTGTGATACAACAATAACAGATGTGATAGTGGAAGCACAGGCTGCTAAATGCAATCAATGTGAGAGTTCAGACTGGCGACATAATTAGAGTTCACATGGTCATAAAATATGAATAGGCAATCCGAGTGACAGCGACAGCGATTTCCTGTCTTGATACAGAATGCCAGCGCTCAGAGTTTGTGTTTCTTCCTGACCTGAAAACTTTGGTTGTGTCAGGAGCAGGAGAGAAGAGACTAGAGCCTGCAGGCAACCCAAGGCCATGAGTCTTTCTACCGTGAGCTGTGGAAAAAAAATAGACATTTGAAGAACAAGAGAAAGCTTGTCTTGCTGTCTCTGTTGCTTTGGTTTCATTAACACCAATATTGAAAGTGACATTTGAACAGCAGTGGTGGAGGCATTCCCATATTTTGTCTTAAGAAAAATAGCAATAGAGCAAAATAAAATGATGCACTACAAGTAAAAGTATGTATCAATAAAGAAACAAAAGGATTCTAAATCCAGAAAAGTTACACTTGTCATACTATGACACAACACTGTAACATATTCAGCACCCTCGTGATTTTTTCTTTTGGTGTGTATCTCTTGCTAAACTAATTCAGCTCTTCAAACTAAATCAAACACAAGACGACCTGGCAACCTGAGCAGACACAAGGTTTTTAATGCTAAATGTATTTTTTAAGCAAAGGATGAGGTAATACTAACTATAACTAGGCCTGTATGAAAAAAAAAAACTACCAAATTGAATTGATCAGTTTGGAAAGTTTATAAAACTATTTCTGAGACTCTGAGACTCCACATATCTACAGTGAGAAAGATTATGTGCCAGTATAGAAGACTTGGAACAAATGAGCCTTCCCAGAAGGGGCTGAGCTTCTAAAATTTGTCCAAGAACATGGCGTTGACTCATCCAGGAAGTCACCAAAGTTCGAAGGGAAACATGGAAGAAACTGCAGGACTCTCACTCCTCAATAAAGGTCAGTTATCATGACTCCACTATCTAGACACTGGGTAGAAATGGCATCCATGGAAGAGTGGTGATGTGAAAGCCACTGCTAATCCAGGAGAACACGAAGGCTTGACTGAATGACTCCCCACAATTGAGGGAAACATGAATTCTGCTTTCTGTGAAAAGATCATGAAGGAGAACCTCATGTTATCAGCCTGTGAGGTGAAGCTCACAATGAATGAAAGAAATAAAAGTAAAACTTTGGACTGACCTAATCAGAGTCAAGTACCTTTCCACTGGTGATTTAGGTATTGCATAAAGGTTTTATTTTAAAAAAAAAATTTAAAACATGTATTTTGTGTATGTTCAAGTTGCCTTTATTTTATAATCGATTTAGTTTGAAACAGTTTAGTTTGAGAGACAAACAAAAAGAGAAGAAATCAGGAGGGGTGTAATAAGACTCATAGGTGTAATAAGATGAAGTGAAATTACCTATTTTATTGACTGTTTGCTAATGAAACCTATAAAACTGCATCATACTGCATCACATTTTAATGCTCTGTTTGGATATACATACTGTTAATATTTACTATATCTGTCAGATACATGTAGTAAAAATTAAAACTTTTCTATCTAAATTATAGAAGATTAGAAGTATAAAGTAACATTAAATACAAATAACTCAATAAAGTCATATTTGTTTATACTTTGCACCTAAAAACAAATAATTACAAATACATGAAGTAGTAGTACATATAAAAGTATGTATGTTAGTTTAAGATGGAAGTAAAGTATGTGAATTTGGATCTCACTTTAAGGGATGTTTTAGTGTATAGGAGCATTTCTCGCAATGAAACCAAAACACAATTAGTCCAGAGGTGATTTCTGCCTGTTTACACTATAAAAACACAGTGCACCCTCAGGAATCGGTCTTCACTGAAGCCAGATATGAAAAAAAAACTTCTCTTGTCTCTCCTTCTCTCGCTATCTCTTGGCATCCGTCATACAGACTCACTCTCACACACCCTGCCTGCGCTTGTTTGCATGTTTATCACCAAAAACCTGCCTAAATTTGTGCTGTTTATTCCGCTCATGTCTCATTCTTTGCTACACTATTTATTCATCTGATCTCATTACACTGCGTGCAATCTTGCATTGTTTTCACAAAGATAGCAACAGCTCAGCAGACAGTCACATTCCACCTCCAGCAGATAATATCACTTGTACGTATCACGTATGTGATCAATAATTAACAAACACACTCAGGAGTGTTAATTAGCATCAGGTATGTACAGTAGCTGTCATTTATACTGTATCCTGCAGAGTGACTGCAAAAACTAAAACTAATGATTTGCATTTTCGCCCTGATGCAAATGGAATAAGACAGTTTGAGCAGGTGGTTGTATTGCTGCGGAACTGCGGTTTTGAGTGGTTTCCTCTCAACATGACCCTTGTGGGCAAACAAGACCATCAGCTGTGTCCACAGGACAACGCTGTAATGATCTATGTACTTATTTATAGCATCTCAAATACGCTGCAAGAATCCAAAAGACCTTTGACAACAAGTCTGTAGCGGGTATTGATTTTTTCATTGCATTCTTTAGAAAAATATCTACAAAGCAGATGAAGGAGAGTGACACAAGATTCGTGTGCAGATGTGTGTAGGTGAGATTCTGGAACTCTAATAGATGCGTCAAGATCCTATCAGTATGGCATCACAGTGTTTAAATCATCATCACTCTCATCGTGTAGACAGCTTCAGCAAAATGTTAGTCACTCATCATCTGAGATAAAAATCATTGATTTTTTACAAGTATACGTTGGTGCTTGAAAGTTTGTGAAGCCTTTAGAAGTTTCATCATAAATACGATCTCAAACATGAATGAGAAGGAGAATGACATTAAGCAAAGGAGAAAAAATTCACTTATTTATTTATTTATTATGGAAAAATTATCCATTGTTACATATTTGTGTTTGGTGAATCAGTTTATTTTAAGAGTCCAGTATTTCAATCAATGGGATGTCAATCAGGAATATGGGAGGCCCTAAGTTATTTAAAGAGAAATTTTTTCACTATCCTGATAACACAGGTTGTTGATGCTCACCAGGCTGGAAATAGTCACAAAAGAATATCTGAAATGCTTAGACTTAGCCAGTGGACTGTCAGGCACACTGTGTACAAACAGAAAACATTGTTACCCTCCCCATGTGTGGTCGACCAACAGAGATCACACTAAGAATGAGGCGAGTAATAGTCTGGGAAGTCACAAGGATACTCAGGTTAACGTCAGTAAACTAAAGGCCTGTTTTAAGGTGGCTAATATTAATGATCGGGAATACACCACCAGGAGGACATCAGTGCAACAGCGGTGTGCATGTTGCAGTAAAAAAATACACTCTGTGATTTAAATTATGCAGGAATACAGAAGATTCTAAAGAGTTCACAAACTTTCAAGCATCAGTAAAAGTAAGCCATTACAAGAAACAGGTCTGTGTTCGAAATCCTACTTTAATTAGATATGTATATGCATAAGCAGGACAAGAAGCTAAAGTAATATTACTCATATATTATTGTTTCTTATGTGATTGTAAATCTTTTGGATCAGTGTCTTAGCAGCATTTCACACTGGCAGCACTTGGTTAATGTGCAGGTAGTTTTAAATACTTAAAAAATCAGTTTCCTGCGTTAAGGGGTTTAACCCTCTGAAAGGTGACAGAATGAATTTGTGGGTTGTGAGTGGATTTCTGGGATTGGAAAGAACAATGCACATTTCTGCTGCACAAATTTGAATTAGATGTTTTTTGTGTGTGTTTCAACTCTATTTAGAATGTGCAGCTGACTGATGCGGTTATTTACCTTGAGAGCTTAGGTACATGCTGCCCATTTAATGACTGGAAATGTCGCACTCCTAATTAAAAGTACACCTGTGGCTTCCTGTGCCCAGTGGGATACGCTCTCCATCTCCATACTCTAATTTGCCAGGGCAATGCCCAGTTTGTCTGAGTGCCAATCAACAAAGGGCTTCATTTGCACTTGTGTGTATGTGTGTGTGTTCTTTTGGGCCAGATGAGACAGCCTAACACTCACTGTTGAGGACACTAGTAGCGCTCAGCATTGTTTCTGATGTCGTGATTCCTCGTTTGAAAAAGTGACACAAAAGCCTCTGTTGATCCTGATGAGGGAATAACTGTCTCGTGTCTTTAATGTCAGGGATTTAGACACGTGTTGATTACAGCTTTGTAAGTCCAAAATGCTTCTCATTTAACATGATTACTTTATGCACTCCTTAGTAGTTGTTAGTGGCCTGGTTCTTTCCTAGAGTAACAAAATCGAACCCTAACCAGCACTTCTAAAGCACGCTAGTTAACATGTTATATCCTTGTTGTTTTACTCTCTTCAGAAACTGACAGGTACTGGATGAACTCACTTGTGTCGTGCTATTCTTACATTTTTTAAAGATATATTTTTTTACTTTTATTTTAATTTATTTGGGGAGAGAGAGTGGGAGTGATGTTGTGTTTAAGTGGTCAGAGCATGCACCATTAGGATACCAGTATACGCCTATGCATTGATCAGACAATCTCAACATAGCCAGATTCATTATTTCCCACTGTTCCAGTAATTCCCACTTTCAGGTTTTATGCAGCTAGCCAGCTGTTGACTGGCTTCATGTTTAACATCAGGGAGTAGGTACTCAAACTGAACCTGATGGTACCTTATGGGTTCTGGGTCAGTTAGAGTTTAGGTAGGGTTTGATAAAGGTTTGATAAAGGCTTGATCGGGTAAGGTCCAACTTTAAGCTAAATAGGTGTAATAGCAGTTGACTACACTAAACAAATGGATGGCTGGGGCACTCAAAAGTCTGCTTCATTTAATGATTAGGGGAGACTAATGTTTTGACCTGTAGGTTTTCTTCGGAGTCAAGAACCACACTAGAAAAAAGCTGCACAAACTAAAGTCTGTTGGGCCTTGGTCAAGTCCAGTGATAAAATAATATGCTTGGCAGGTTCAGGGTAGGTTTGGGTTCAGACAGAAATATGCAGTCCAGTCCATACTCTATTTACCATATGCATAAGCGGTATCTTTTCTTCAAACTCCTGACAAGACAGTAGGTGGAGAAATAAAATCATATTTAGTGTGTTTGCTTTAGACCATGACTAAAGAGAGGTACATGACAGCTGATGTGAAGAATTCATGAGCTCCACTTTAGAAAAAAGTTTCTATTGCAAAAGTTAGTTGACAAGTGCACAACTCAACAAATGAAACTTGAATGTACTATTTCCAAAGAAAAAGAAAAGTGTGCCAACCAATCAATGCCTGAGCCTCTGACTGGTTCAACTATATTTTGTCAAATTCACCATGTATTTTACAGACATGTCTCCTATCCATACTCCTATCAAATTCTTCTTTCAGCTCCTAAATTATGTAGAGGCATTTTCCTGTAAAACAAATGAGAAAAAAAAATCACATCAGCTTTGACTCGATGGAATGCAAATTTGTGCATTTCCCTCAGGCATTGGGGGAAAGTAATTAAGCTAAGGACCCCTTTGTCTTCACAATGCTTTTTGAGTAATTTCATCGCAGGATAAGAAGACTATCTGTCAAGAGGAAAGCTTTCATGTACCATTGAGTCTGTTGACTTTTTTTTTTCTATGCATTGTTCTTCTAGACATTTTCCTCAAAAGTTTCCCAGTGCAGTCGGGAGAGCTGAAGGACAAACTGTTCATCATTAATGAGGAAGACGGAGGCCTGTCTGATGAGCACATCACCTCTCTAAGGAGGTATGACTTTGTGTCAAAAAATACACTGATTTGTATTCATCCCAAATAATATCACAACCAAAACCAACTGAAAGGTGAATAACTTTTGTGTGCCTGGGTCTGTGTGCGGTTGATGTGTGTTGTTATTTTTGGTGATAAAACCTTTGGAAACTGACAACAACAGGGAACATGAGGACATTTAGGACAACATGAAACAGGGGAAACCACAGCTGGTACATGTGAGAAGGATGAACAGTTTGCACAGAAGTGTTCTAATACTAAAGAGCATATGCCAGAACCTTTTACCAGAGCAGCTTACTAATAAAAGTTTTATCTTGGGTTATTCATGGAGATGGAAACTATTGACATGCCCCCAGGAATATCACACTGAAAGCAGGTAAAATGCTTCTTGATTCTTACCTGCGGTTTATTCTGCGACTGTGGACGATGACCCCCCTGGAAGGTTAGCGATCTAATATACTATGTGGAGGATTTTATTTATTCTATGAAAATGTAATATATATTTTAATGCACTGCGGCGTAGGCCTGAGGAATACAATCTTGGAAGAACCACTCTCAACAGGTGCTGCAATATTAATGACCGGTGCTACTCTAGTGGCACATGCTGTAGCCTGGCTCATGAAAAAGTGAATGGCTCTGGTTTGAGGTCAGAACGTACGGAAATGACAGAAGCAGGAAGTCCAATTTAAGACGAGCGGGGGTTCAAATTCAGTGCAAGTGAGTAAATGGCTGTTCCCATCAGTGCCTCGTTGCTTTATAGAAGCTGACGAGAGCCATCAGAGCTACTTGGCTTTTAATCACTTGCTGTTCTAAAGGCCACTGGAAGTCAGTTTAACGGCACTGGTCCAAGGAAGAGAAATAGAGATGATGGCACAAGTTAAATGGAAAAGTACATATGACAGAAAAAGAAACTGCCATTTGCGACTTAAGATGAACCTATAGGTCTATATCCATCCATCCGTCCATCTCCGACTGATATTTTGCACATGAAGTCATTTATGCGTTCTGGTCTTTAAATACATAAATTTTACCATATGCAGTATTTAGAATTCACAATCATAACCAGCAGTGCCAGTATTAATGCAAGCAGCTGTTCACTGTCAATTATATCTTAGGTCCTGGTCTTCCTATTTCAGCATAATGTACAACTAAAATGACATAAATGCGAGTATGCTTTATTAATGTAATTTTTCTTAAGCTCTAGATAATAAGAGTTTTTTTTTACTGTGGCTTAGCATCTCGTGCTCAGCACGACTGTTACCCTCCTCAGGAGGGGTCCCCCAACAAAGATCACACTAAGAACAAGGTCTGTGAAAAGTCGCAAGGAATCCCAGGTCTTGCTGTGACTAATATCAATGTTCATGGGTCCACCTTCAGGAGAACACTGAACAAAAATGATGTGCACATTGCAAGAAGGAAGCCACTACTAAAGCCACACTAAGATCTCATCATGCTTTAGGTAATGTACAGAAATACAGAAAATTGTAAAGGGTTCAAAAATGATCAAGCACTGACCTGGATTAATAATTGAAAATTATAAATGTTGCCAATTAGCTGATTGAAATAGGTTAGAAATCTCAAATCTCAATTCAAACAGTTAGAAGAAACTACATTCTTAATATGTCCTCTCTCCCAAGTTCACATTGCATCTATAGACATCAGCTCTTGAAGGAATGTTTCTACTTTTAGCTGTTCTCCATTCATACTGAGAGTTATCTTATGCATGTTGGCCAGGTGCCTTTCTGTTCTGTCTGTGTGGGTTTCCTCTGGGTACTCTAGCTTCCTCCAACAGTTAGGTTAACTACTGATTCTAAATTGCCCATAGATATGAGTGTGAGTGTAAGTATGTCAGACACACAATCTGTCCTGCCTCTTGCCCAATCCCAAGTGGGATTGGATCCAGCACTCCCATGATCCTTAGCAGCAGTTAGGGTAGTGGATGAATGGACAAAGAAATCCAAAATGCATAGTGTGTATAAATGAGATAAATCTTTGTCAAAACCACTGATACACATGACAATCAAAACTTTACTATAACAGACAATAATAAACATTTCTTCAAAAATGTGTTGACTTCACACAAGGTTTGCAACATACAACATACATGCAACAAAAACTGGTAACAAAAAGCACAAAAGTTAAAAGGATGTTCCAGACATGTGGTGAAATAAAGGAATAAATGAGCTTTTCCTTATGGAAATAATTTATCTCTATTGATGAGTAACATACCTGTTTGTAGGTTTTGTCACAAATTCAAACGAAATGGATGATAAAGGCTGAAACTTAAATCTTAAGCAAATAAAAACAAATATCAGAGTTTAAATTATTATGCTTTTTATTACAGGTTCAAAAACTTATCTGATCAAATTTCTTAGAACTGGAAGTTGGTATGATTCCATTGGCAGTTACCAAAAAAAGCCCAAAAAACAACCAAACTACTCTAATTAGATTTGGATTCAAATGTTGCTAAATCCTGATTGGATTTCAAAATATATTTATTTTACAATATTTAGAATGATCAATTATGTTTTTAAATAGACAAACATTAATAAAGACACTGTTCTTTGCCGACGATGGGCCTCTGCACACTTGTTTATGTAGATTTCCAGCTATGTCATGAACAATTTTCGACTATATCTATGCTTTATTTCCAATCAATTTGATGCTATAACATTTTTTTGTACCAGAATCTGTCTCATGTCAAACCCATGTAAGGATCACAAAAATAAATACAGTAAAAGAAAAGAAAAGAAAAGAAAAGAAAACATATACCAATAAGCTGATGGTGAAAATAGATGTTCTACACTTAGATATTTTGTATATTTTCTCAATGTATCTGCATGTATCAAAAAATATTGTGTTTTAATGTTGAAGGTATGTCCCCACCATGGATGATGTGGAAATGTACAAATCCTACAAGGGACCTCTGACAGAGCTGCACACTGTGGACCAGTACATGATGGAGGTACAGTTGTTCACTACCCATATAAAGTATAATTATGATTTTTTTTAGACATTATTACATGTAAGACTGTAATGTCCATCAGATCTGAAATGCAATTAACATGATCTAAGCAGAATGTAGTGCAGCTCCTGCTCATGTAATTTCTGTAAGAAGCCTTGCTGTGTCTTCATTCACTTGCCTCCTCATTCACACACTGTGGATGTCACAACAAGCTCTTAACCAGTCATCTGGTTATCACCTTCCAACATGCCAGGCAGTCATCTGACCCATGTGTGGTTGGCTCAAGGCTGCTGGAAGGGTAACAGATGAACAGCAGGATCAGCCCACAGTGCGGCTCAGGAATATTTGACACCAGACATAAGGGATTTCATATATAAGAGACAGGGTGGCATCACTTATGGAAACCTCATGTACCTCTGGAGACTCATGCCATCTGTGACAGTCAGCTGCTAAAACAGACAACATAATCCGTCCTCTTTGCTACTGCCAATAAAAGAAGGTTTTTCAAATATTGTGATCGATATTAACTTAAATGCATCATTTAAAACTCTTAAGATTAGAAATGCTTGCTCAGTCCTTTGACAGTCCTTTGTTTTTCCCCCTTCACAGAATCTAATGTTCTGCAAATTTTATTAATTCCACACATTCTACTCTTAAAATTCATTAAATTATTAAAGAAAATGAAACAGCTTACACTTTCTTTATGAATCATCACAATTTCACAATTTTAGGTATGATTATTACTTGGAGCAAAATAGTCTATTATAAGATATTCAAATTCTGCTCCTCTCTGCACCAACATGTGTGATGTTGTGGTACTTTGTATGGTTCTAGTTTGTAGAGTACATCCATAAAAGTGGTATTAAATTGCCCTCTGCCTTCCCTACTGTGTATTAAAATAAAACTCTGCTTCTGTGTGAAAACTCTTCCAAATGTATTTATATACATTTACTCACTAAACTAGAACAATCAGTGTTTTTATTATTATTTATATATTTGTGGCATTTCTCTGGAGGAGTGTTTTCACAACCTGCCTGGCTAATAAAGAATTAAATTAATTTTAATTTAATTAATTAAAAAAAATGATTTCCAATTTTCCCCAGAAATCATGTTACCCTAATGGAAAACCATATATCTTTGGGTTTGGATTTTTTGTCATACAAAATATTGATCTTGATAAACATTATGCCTGGTTCAAACTTTGAAAGAGCTGGACTGTAAGTACGGCCTCAGTGTGGTTATAATCCTGCTGTGTCTGAAATCACCTTCATTCAGTCATTCACTACTCCAAGTATAATAGACACTCGACAATTAACACAATAATGGTTAAGCTTGTGGACACTTATTAATCAACCTTACTTTTCATCATTGCTGTTACCTGTAGAGTCACATAATTGTAATTATAATTTACATGCCACAAACACAGCTTTTTTACTCAACTGCGGATTTTTGGATGCCACTATAATACAGTGGTAAAGCATTAGAGAACATAAGCCTACACATTTAGAACCATTTTAGCATTTTTGGCTTTACTCTGTAAAGAGTAGACAGGAAACAGGAGGAGGTGGAGTAAGACATCCAGGAAAGAGCCCCAGCTGGAGTCAAATGCACAACATTGCGGTTATATAGCATCCATCTTTACCAATGTAGAGTCTGATTAGTTAAGTGACATCTAAAAATACTTAACACTAAATAAATATCAATATACAGTCCACAAAGGTCACACAGTTTTCCTCATTTTGGCTCTCTGAAGCACCACAGTAAGTTTAGACCGACAGCTTTAAATTAAGGGTTTAGTCCAAACTATTGATTGACCATGTAGAAAGTATAGCTAGTTTTATTCACAGAAAGTGTTTGGACAGGATAACATAATTATAAATTCAGCTGCCAGTTTTAATGCTTAGTTGCAAATACAAAAGAACTATTCATGCATAAAGACAAAACTGAAGGGTAGCAAGCAGAAAGAGCAGCAAAGGCCTGGCAGAGGGTCACCAGGGAAGAAACCCAGTGTCTCTTGATGTCTGCGGGTTCCAGACTTCAGGCAGTTGGAGACTGCAATGGATTTGCAACAAAGTATTAAAGTTGACAATTGAATTTATGAACAATAGGATGTTCAAATGCTGTACTCTCCAGCCCCTCTCCAGTCTTTTTGAATAAAAAACAGTTTCTACATCACCCTTAAAGTAAATCCACTGTGGTGGGTTCAAGGATTCAGAATGATAAAAGCTCACTGTCCCTGTTCAAATACTTATGGACCTGGCTGTATTAGTGTTGAAGCTCAAATGTTAAATTAGTTGAATAGGAGACATAACTGAGAATGTGATTAGTCAGTGACTAATGCAGTGAGTGAGCACAGTTTTTGTCCAGCAAGAATTAAATTACAACCGTGTTACCTTGGCATGGAATCAGCGTGATCTGTTAACCTCCCATTAGAAATTCAAAATGTGTCAAAAAATGTGTCAAGATGAGGAGCATGGTGCTGGAGAGTGTAGAGGATGACACATTCTGGGACTTTTTTTTCTTTAGAAATAGCGAAATGATTACATACTGTGAATTTCTAGTCCTAATTGTAATATCTTCCCCTTAACTATCCATCAAATTAAATGCCCTTTGGCTTTTTGGGAGACAGCATCTGAGCGTGAGCGAGATGGTCTGACAATGTGGAGTGATTTATTAGAGGTTAGCGTCAACACAAAGGTCGAATAGGCAGCTCAGCCAATCGTTTCAAGGTGTCAAGCCTTCAGTTTCTCTGCTAAATCAGGCAGTCGACAGGCCCTCAGCACAGTCCTCTCGCCTGAGGTAATCTCACCAAAGAACTCGAGTCTGTGAGAACAAGCTGCAGCCATCGAACGGCTCACTGCATATCATTTTTTTTTACATAATTCTGAATAATCACATGGAAATAGGTTGTCTGATGATGTTGTAATTGTGCTCCCTTCTGTATACACACAGCTTATTAAACTTACATCTTTTCCCTGCTACAGATGTGCAACATCCCCAACCTGAGCACGCAACTCAACCTGCTGCTGACTCTGAGAGAGCTCCCAAACAGCATGAACGACCTGCAGCCTGTGAGTTTACTCGATCACCCACCGACTCAAATCAAAGGTCAAATCAGATGTCAAGCTGTTTGAAAGTCTGCTCCGTTTCCGTAAGCTCAAACAAACTGGTAAAACCACAGCTTCCGCTGTACATGATGAAACATGAACATGCAAATTTATTCCGCAATGAAAATGCAAATGTTCAAATGCATGGTGGCTTTAGACATAAATGAAAAGAACATCTGGGGACAAACTGACATTAAGACATGAAAGGCTTTTCCCCTGCACTTTGAGTTTTGTGCTGAAGTGCTGGGTGAAGTAGTTTCTTTTCTATTTGATGGATGGTAAAGAGGCTTGAAATCAGGCAGGCACGAGAGGCACTTTAAGACACCTCTCTACATTTAACAGAGAAGAAAAAGATGGACCTTAATCAAATCAAAGTCCATTTTTCTGTAGGTGGTGTAGAAACATGCAAAGTTTTTTTTTTTATCTTTAACACAAACACAATTCAAACCACTTTGGGGTTTTTACAAGGAAGAGCTGTTTATAAATTTACCTTCATTCTGCCAAAGTTCTTTTCAAAAATGGGAACTCTTAAATGAACCCAGGAAAAACTAAACAGAAAAAGCTACAGTTTAATACGCATGATTTAGAGCTTGTTTAACCCTTACATACTGAACTGAATGTTTAAGGCCGGTGCAGTGTGACTATCTAGACATGCCAGGTTCGTCATTACTCAGACTAATTGTTAAGACTCCTATAGAGGCTTTTTGTTTATTGGCACTGGAGACTGCAGGCTGTGAAGATATTGCAGTCAGACAAGAATACCTCTGAGCTCCTCTGTCGTTTTCTTTTTTACTTCTTCTGATACTCTCAACTTTGTGTTTCTTTCAGCTTCAGTGCTTCAGCCTTAATCTCTTGTCTGCTGACTGTCTGAGAATGAAGCGAAACAATGGATGAGAATGATGGCACTGTAATGTGTTGACTGTGACAGTAATTTTTCTCTGTCTGCCTGGCAAGAAAAAAAAAAGATTAGCAATTTCATTAGTTTTCAATTTACTGTTAGCTTTTTCTGTCTGATATTGTTCCTTTTTGCTCTTGCTTGGACTTACTAACATTTTTTGATTAGGCTGTTGCATTGCACAGGTAATGTTTGACAAAATGTGTGCTTCTCTTTAATCTACAGTCCACAGCATAGTGTGCCACTGTCTCACAATACAAGATGTTCAAACCAAGAGGTCTAGGGTCCCTTCTGTTGGACAATACTCAAAATCCTTTGACTTCCTGACGTGATATGTTGAGGCTTGAACATTATATTTTACTTTTACTCACCAACTTATAGACAGAGCTTGAGGAGAGAAAATAACGAGCAAAACACCTGGGAGACATGGAAGACATCTAACATGTGCTTGTTGGCATGAGAATGACAGGTCTGCATTATGGACCCCTGCTCTTTCTTTAAACTTCACAACCAAAGCTAGTGATGCTCTAGACAAGGTGCTATGATGTACTGGTGATGAACCAAATATAGAATGTCATGTAGTTGTATTGTATTGTAATTCAAGTCACTGTTACACAGAAGTTAGCCAAAGTGACAGTGGAGATAGTTGTGGATTGTAAGAAGAACCATCACAACCTGTAATATGTGGCTCCCTAGTGATAATTTCTTCTTTCTAGGCAGTTCACCAGTGGCTGCTCCCTACCAACTGTTATGGTGTGGGTAAGCGCACTGTTAATTAATTTGTCCTCCAGCAGTGTAAATCTATAGCAGCATAACTTAGAGACAGTTCAGAGTCAACTGAGCCATCTTACATGTAGAAAGGAACCTGAACTGGGAACTGGTTCCACAGTAGAGAGGAGCCTGATAGCTAAAGGCTCTGCCTCCCATTCTGCATTTGGAAACTCTAGGAACCACAGGTAGACCTGCAACAGAGATATCCATCTATAATCAGGTTTCATGGTGTAATGAGCTGGACAGTTTCAGTATTTTTTAATGAAAACTACAGTACAGTCGTTTGACATGATGGTACAGATAGCCTGTTGAAGCCAATTGGGGTAATGTAGCTGGATACAATATCTACTTTTCCTTCTTTGTAATTGAGGCTGTCCCACTGGAAGCTTTGGAGAAGTTATTCTTAAAACAGGAGCATATGGTGTGAGTGTTGTTGCTGGCTGGCACAGACCTTATTTGGAATAGCTAACTCTTTGTCAAGGACTTCGATTCCCATAGCATCAGCTTCTTTCTCCTCCATCACACTATTGGCAAAGCCTAAAACACCACATTCATTTCTTTTCAGTTTTACAGCAGGATTTCTATCCATATTCAGCAGGATCTGTTCAGAGCTGGTTAAGCAGGGAAATTGGGGAATATTCTAGAGGGATATTTCTACTTGACACAAATGCATACCAAATAATAATCTTGACAAACAACAAGGCCCTGATTATTCATTTTATGAGGTCAAATGAGCTGTTTTGTGAGATGGCTGTTTATCTTAATAATGTAAAGTACTGAAGCCTCCAGTTATTTTTGTCTGCACTTTGTCAGCACACGAAGCCCAAAAACAAGCTTCAGCCTTGCAAAATTGTAGTGTGGGAAAAATGAATGTGAGAGTCCGTATGTGGTTGGATTACAGAACAAAATGACTTTGCTCTGTGCCCCTGTGTTTGTCTTCCAGCTGATTAACCAGAAGATCAGAATGTGCACACAGCTGTACAACAGCAGGTCATTTGTTTCCGTGCTGAAGTACCTCCTCACCATTGGCAATTACCTCAACGAGAACTCCGGAAAGGAAAAGGCCAAAGGATTCCGCCTCTCCTCCTTAAGTAAAGTATGACTCCACCACTGTTGCTGACCTTTGATTGAGCTGCAGCGATAAGCTAATGAGACTACTCATTGATATACACAGCAGGGCTTCTGTGCATCTTCTTTCTATTTTCTGCCTTGTCCCTCCTGTCGTGGTTGCTTGAGTTCACTCAGTGATACAGTTGTGTGATTGTACGTGAGGCTACAAGCGGCTGAATGTTTCAGAAGTGAACCTTCTGTAACTGTCAGAGGGTAAAGGCAGTTTTGTGGTTTATTTGTGTAGTTTGTTTGACATTTCGGGAGATATGCTTATTGGCTTTATTGTGAAGAGTTAGAGAAGATCAATAACACGCCAAAGCTTGTGTGATAATTGTACAGCCAGCACTCATTTAGAATGTCTTATAATACGGAAAGGGGAAACCATGGGCAGATTATGAAAACGCTGGGTGGTAATATCCCCCACATCTGACCTATACAGGAACCCCAGATTGAAAGAGACACAAAGCAGCTACAAATAAGACCAAAACAGTTTGTGGGAATTTCTTCTTTTTTTGACTTTCAAATGAAAAATAATAAGTTCATACAGAAGCTTTGTTCCAGGAGTCCTTTTTGATAATCCATCCACGGGGAAAACACTATGATAAGACATAAACTCACCTAGCAAAGAATACCATGTTTATAACACCACGACATCTCATTATCAGTTCTCAGATATTGTACCTAACAAATGTCCAATAATCCCAGCCACTAAGGTTGCACAAGCCAGTGCACTCAGGGTGCCGGTCCCCTAGAAAACTGGGGAGAGTTGCCATGGACGAGCATCTGGTATAAAAAACTGTGCCAAATGAATGTGGAGCATGATCTGCTGTGGTGACCCCCATGGGATAAGTTGGAAAAAACTAAGATAATATGACTTTTGAAAAAATTTGCTTTCATTTGATCTGTTATTTGATAGTAGTATAAATCTTCTTAACTAACTCTTAGCAAGAAGGTGAAGAAGTGCAAATCCCCAAATTAAGGATCAGTAATTGATGGGTCTACACTTTTTTACTGTCGTCTGGGGTTTGTGAGACTATTTCCTGCCTTCCCCTGAATTTAGTTTGAACAACTCTTTTGTGTGCAGTCCCCTCTACTGGGAAGGTTTAAGGGGCAGTGCTCCTGGCACAGAACTAAAAAGTCCTCTGCTGCATTTAATGAAGCCAAGGCCTTGTGTTCCCTCAGAGGTGTTTCCAGGTCTAATTGAGAAGAGCAAAACGGTACTGCCTGAGACAGACTCTCATCAAATTAATGGCTGACTGCCTCCAACAAAAATGCATCGAGGTTATCTCAGATCTTTTCTGGGGTCTTCTTTTTTACTTGTGGGCATCAATACTTGGTGCATGTCTTGTTTATGTGGCCCTTGGAGGCTCTCCTGGACCTTAAATTGGTAAACAACATAGCCTAGAAAAAAGACTATGAGTGCCTATCACAGGATTAGAGAGAGTCCCACTTGTATTTCAATTATGTGGCCCCATCAAGTGCAACATGGCTGGAATTTTTGAGCCATCATTACCATTTTATACAAATACAAGTTGAAGCTGCTACTACTGCTGCTGTCTAGATGTAGTACATGTATATGTTTTTGTTATTAGTCAGTGTGTTGTGTGGCAGGGGACTAAAGGTCTGTCCAATACATGCCCTTTTTCATTCTGTGTTTTCACCATCCCCAGCTCTCCCAGCTACGTGGTAGAGGAAAGAAGTTCACCTTGCTGAATGCCCTTGTGGAGCAGATCATGTTGCATGAACCGTGCTTGGCCACTTTTACCCAAGAGTTGGCAGAATTTGAAACTGTCCCTGGAGGTATTCGCTAATCAAGATTTGGTCATAGCTGAAAAAATGTCTTTTCAACTGTGGTCTGTTAAGTGAAATGTGTATTTTCTGTGTGTGTCTTATTGTTTTTTTGTTTTTTTTTGGGGTTAGCTTCCATCAAAGGCTTGACCGCAGAAGTAGATGGTGAGTGGATCGCATTTTACTACTGTCTCCAAAGACTGCCGTAGTTAAATATGCTGAGATCACTGTAATACTTACCTTTCTTCTTTGTGCTGATCTAAGTTATTTGGAAAGAGGTGTGATTGTAGCATTTATAGTTTCAGTATACTTTGTCAAAACACCCTGACTTCATTGTCCAGGGAGTATATGGGCTCAAGCCAATATACTGTCTATATGATGACATACAAACAGTTGCCACAAGCACAAATACTGCACTTCACAGGATCACACAGGAGACAGCATCTGATTTAAAGCAGCTATTTGCTTCAGTGGTGAAATATGATGGATGGTAACAAAGGGCTGTGTGTGTGTGTGTGTGTTGCTTCAGTCCTGAAGAATGAACTGCAGAAAGTCATTCAGTACAGTAAACAATTCAAGAAGAGAAATTCTGGAGTTCATCCCCCAAACTTCTACAAAGAGCTGAAGGTAAGGGAGACAAGCCTTTGTTTATTTTTTATTTTATATTAATTTAAATGCATTTCCTGTGTGTAAAAATGCACAATATCCGTTCAATTCAGCATTCTTCACCAAATGGAATGTTTACCACCGGCTTTGTGTTGGTATAATACTACCCTTTACCACCACCAATTGCTCATTGGTAAAACTGTGAGAATTTGTGGACATTTGGTCTCTGAGCTAGGCAGATCTGTTTTACTCACACAGTGATCTTTTACTCCCAATAAAAATACCATAGAGAGAGAGAGAGATATCACCCGGTTGTTTTTAGGGAGACCACCAGCAATTTCTTTGGTCTGGGACTGTAAAGTCTCGCATTGTGAAGACTGTAAACTACTCTGCTTGTTGTTTGGACTTTAGCCAAAATATTTCAGCACTACCTGACCAGATTCCTCTGACTCTTCATCTTTTGAGCCTTATAGGGATTGGGATGTCTACTTTATCATTTTCTTACATCGTTTTTTGCTTTATCTCACTTACACTTGATGTACTGGTGTGCCTGCAGTAGCCCAAACATTAGCATGTGCACCGCTATTCTTATGCTCTGTATTGTGTGTCACAACTTAACCCGATAACTGAGGGGACTATTACTCTATTCAATCCACATGATTAGTTTAGTGTGACACAATGCTCTTTATCATTGGCTTCTTGTGTTGTTTACCAAAACATAGATGGAATGAGTTCTAGCAATGTTGTATTGACCACAGTAAAAGTAATTAAGCATAAAAATATAAAAAAGTACAAGCATGAAAACATTCCTAAAGTATGAGTGCTTATTGTGCATAATAGTAAATTAAAAGTAAAGTTTAAACATTAAGCCTAGACATTCCCACAGTGTGTTTGCCCCATAGTCCTCACAATGCATTGCTTTAAAGTACAGTAGATCTAGAAATTTGAAGACATCAGTGTAGCATATTGTTGGGTCAGTTGATCTGTTTTTTATGAAATGTTTTGAAATATACCCATCCCTGAGAACAGTTGACTCGGGAGCGACTAAATCAACAAACTGACCAGGATTTTCCTGTGCCTTTCTCTTACACCCCAGATGACGACTGAGAAATACGAGACAGATCTCTGTGCACTGATGAAGACATGTGAGGAAATGAAGAAATGCTACTCTGACATACTGGTAATCCTTGAGTTATTATTCCAATATCTCCTTTGTACAGCTTCAGAAATGAATGGTCTGCTGTTTTTGTGGTGTCTAGATGACCCTCTTCAATTATTTGTCATCTTATCTCCCCACCTTACATCAGGAGAGTACATATATTTTGGAGAAAGAGGTCCCATAAGTTACTTCCCGTGTACCAGGTGTCTTTGAGGGCTTTTTTAAGGATATAGTACATCTGATATAAAATTTTTAATTTATGGCGAACACTGATGGTTTAGCATTGTGTTAAACCGAGTTCCTGAGGATAATTCCTTCAGGATTAGTGAACAATTACCTTTGTGTCCTGTAGCCACAAGGTGTAAGAGACAAGTTCATCCTGACCCTTAATGTGTAATGTCACATCCATGAATAGTCTCCAGAAGCTTAAAAATGAGAAGATGTGAGACTACCCCTGGGATGTGCTTTTTAAAAAGAACTGTGTATTATCCAGCAACAAGATTTACCACAGAGGTACATTTAAACCATTGTTCAAAAGTTGGTTTATGTTCATGCCTTTGAATGAAAAAAATATGGGTTCAAATAACAAATAAGCATGAACAGGAAATACAGCCACTTACGAAGTTAGAAATAACATTTTTTATTGTGTTGAGGTAATCTGAAGACATTATCACCCCACCCTTCCTGAAGCACATCCTGCAAGTTGGACTGGCTTGATGGGCTTATACACCTACCTTACAAAGCAGCTACTTTCAGCTCCAAAAGTCATTTACAGCAATGACAATGTCTATATTTTATTTTTGATCCATTTAAGGGTTCTGAATAGTTTTTTCTTTCAAACACAACTTAACTTTCCAAGTTAACCCAAACTTTGAAAGGTAGTGTACATCATATTTGTAGCAGTCTTTAATTTTATTCTTTTATTTAGTGATGTTTTATTTTAAATGTGTTGTTAACATGCTGCAGCGCATTAATTCTCTAATGGAATCTACGCTGTTTCCATGATATTGTAAAATGACTTTTGCTTTTGGAGAGAAGTGCACTTACCCCATTGCCTCAACTTCAAGTGTCTTACAAAGAAACCTCCTCTGTCACACACATCATCAGAATTAGTGGAAGCACTAGTCTGTGTGTATTCTTTTATCACATTGTCTGTAGATTTTCTATGCTCGCTAACCTGGTTAGATCAGGTTTATAGAGCTCAACTCTGTTTTTGACATCTTAACAGGTGCTATGTCTTTTTTAGAGAGTCCCCACCAAAAACAATCAATACAAAATGCAGTGCCCATTTCCTCACTTTTCTTTTATGACTATGGACAATCCATCATCATTGAGAGCTCACTTACCCTTCCTACTGCGTTTGAGTGCTGAGATAAAACAGCATAGAGCTGTGAGCTAAAGGGCTGGTAGGAAATTGTGTTATACTACCACAAAGTCATGATTAAATTCCTGTGCACTGCACACTGCACACAGAAAGAAGTGAACACAGTCGTTAATGTAAAATGAGGGTATACTCAGCACATCATTATCTCAGCATTTAGACTGGAAATAAACTTCTAACCTGGCTAGCCACTGCCCCTGGCTATGAAACACCTACATCAAACTCCCATCAAACCACTACTTTGTCATTTTACATGTTCCTCAGAGTGTGGATTAATCTACGAACATGTCTCCTTGTACTTGTTGAGCTTTAGTGGTGCTGGTGGGTGAATTTTGTTACTCAGGCTAGCTGTTTCTTGTCTTTTCAGTCTTGATGCTAAGCTAATGGATGACTGTAACTTCATATTTGGACTGATGTTCCTGTAAAGGCATATCATCAAGCTTCAGGATATCTTTTAGCAACTGTTTGAGTCCAACACACAGTCATTGTGTTTTATATCTTGCATATTGATTGTATGTTTGAAATAGCAACCGAAATGTACAGACTTGTATAGAGTTCACCATGGCTTTAGCTCAGGCATTAAGTGCTGAGGTGCTCCAGCTCGTGAACAGTCCAGGCATGTGGCTTAAATCTAACCATGAACAAAGCCAGATTGATTGAAGCAATCTTTGAGCAAAAGTCAGAAATCAGGGAGTCAATTTTCCCACAAATATCATCTTTTATTGAAGTGAGCATTGTTTCAAGTCATTCTAACTCAGGGAGGATGTAGCTTTAGGGGTTTGTGTTGGTGAGGAACTCAGATCGCATGTAAAGCATGGATTTGGACCAGCCTTCTTTTGGTGTATCCATGTTTTTTCATGTCCAAAGTTGTATTGAGGGGCATGAACTACTATGTTTTATTAAAAAGCTCAGTATTTTCAATTTGGCCACAACTTCACAGAGCAACAAAGAAATGTGTCTCACATGCTGATGAGAGAATATTCTTCTTCGTACAGTACAGATTCGAGAGCTATTGATCTTCCCATCTGTCTCTCAGTGAGAAAGCCAATAAGAGCATTTCCCAAAATGTAAAAGTGTAGCATCTTCACAAGTGAAATCCATATTATTCTTTATTCTCAACATAAATCATTCTGTTTAAGTATCACCGAAAATTACATGGTGGTTTAGTAGTTACGACCTTTTAAAATTTAACAAGCTGACCTTTAACTGTAGTGTCTCCTCCAGGCTAGGTAGTGCCGAAACGCACCAGCTTTTAGTATTTGATCAAAGTTGGACTGGTTGCATCTTGAAATATAGATATTTCAGGTGATATTTCCTATTAATTATTTAGTAGTTTGAAATTTTACTCTTCCCATTTTAGAGCCACTATCATGTCAGTCAGTGTCTTGTTTAAATACCAGAACACAGTGGCATCAAGCATCATTCATCCAAACTGAATCACAATCAGACCACTGGCATTTGAGGATGGACACGGGCAAATCCCCTGCCCCACCTGCGTCCCTCCGTGGGTGTGCAGGGACTCTGTTCTAACTGAGTGTGTGTGTTAGCTCCTGAATATCCAACAAAACTCCTTCAGGAGCTTTGGAGAAAATGATTGAGACTGGCTGGGCTGTGGTGTTGTGCAAGGGCGCAGCAGGTTGGGAAAAGGCATCATATTTAGTCACATCTTGTTTAGGAGAAGGAGAATTAATAATTATGCCCTTGAAAAGCTAACATGCAAATGTATTAAACATAGAAGATGCTAATTTTGGGAGGGGAGAATTTGAAGGCTTTTTTCTGTAGTTGTTACTCTAGAGGCATGATTTTAAAAACGGTTTTAAATAGAAGGAGACACTTTATGCAACACGCTTTTCTGTAACACAGCTAATTTCTCATAATTTGATGGATTTTCACCACAAGCCTGACAAGTTGCGTGCCTTGCCATAAAGCTAACAGGCATATCTTTTACATATCATTCATACATCGTTTCAGTAAAAGGTGATATAACGAAATCAATCCCACCAGGCAGCGGCAGATAAGGTGCTTTTAATCTTGCTTCCTCAAGCAAACAGAGCAAACCTGCAGACTGAAGATGTTAAAAGATGATTCTGCCAGGTGTCACAAACAAACAAACCCAGTTTCCAAAATGCAACAAAAACTGCAGTCTGATTTGTTGATACACTGTATTTGTACAAAAAAAAGATTTTCAGTGATTTCACTGACAGCTTTAAAAACTTATTTAGAGTTTGGTACCTGCAACTCACTGAAAAAAACAATGGGGACAGTCACGTTTACCAACGTGTCACAATATCTTTGTTTAATTACACTGATTGATACTTGAAAGTGGGATATTGGCCTTATTGGCCAGTCTCTGGTTCCTGTTGTCAGATTCTCCTCTTCATAATGCTACAGTTCACAGGAGGCAGATCTAAAGTACAAGCAGACTCAGCAAACATTCACAATCTGTGTCTATGAAGCCACTCTGTGCAGGACGAGGACTGATATTTTCCAAAGTCCTCTAGAATGCATCACGGTCTGCGATTTCTCATGCAATGCTGCCTGAGAGCGCCACAGTTACGCACAGTGGTTTCTGCCGTTGGCCTATACATTGCTAAGATTGTATTTACAAAATACAATTAAATGTTTTGTCAGATAAATGAAGGTTTAAGTGAATGAACAAATTTTAGTTTTTATTGCATTTTAGAAAAATGGAAATGGGGTTTGTATTTATCCTTCTAACATTATTAGTACAGTATCTACAATGGTAACAGCAGATATATTATTTTATTTTTCCCACCTTCAGTTACATTTATGAACAGTATACGAACATTTACATCATTCATAAAACATGACATTTTTGTGTTTATTATTATTAACATTAAAGAAGCCTCTTGTTATCACAGTACTTTGTTTCTCTTTAGCCTGTAGCTCATCACCCCTTTTGCAAAAACAACAAGGCAGATCATGTAGCAAGCTGTGCAAATGATTTCACCACTCATACTGAACTTCAATAAATATGTATTATTGGTCATTACTGGCATAGTAATGGGATAAAAGTATGCAAATAGACTTATTTGCACAATTATATGAGAATGTAATATATTAATAGACCAGGTGTTAATAATTAGCTGACATCACTGCCATGCTATCAGTGACTTTGTTACACAGGTGTAAGACACCTGTGTAAATCATTCAGAAATAACAAAAGACACAGCAATGCAAACAAAGTCACAGTCTGCAATTAAATTTCCAGCTTCTGGAATAGCTGAGGGATGTTTCAATTCATGTGCTACTAAGCCAGTTTATAGACCCTTTCAATAAATATCAACATATACGGATCAACATATACATTTATGGTGATAATAAACAACAATAATTATATATATTTATAGCAAATCATAAAAAATTAAAGTAATTACTTAACCAATATATCAGGTGGGAAAAGCAATAAGATAAATGTCAGTTTTAAATAGACATTTAAAAGTAGAACTTTTTTTTTGCCTGAGTTTATTAGTCGCAGCCGGGGGGACGGGATGGAAAAGCCAGTTCATGTCCAGATTTTGAAGCCACTAGTATGACTAGCAAGTCAGCCAAACACAGGCAGCAGCATGGCCATTCAAGACAAATACAAACATCAGAATCTTTTGGTGTAATGTGTCTGATATTTAAATGTGGTGGACAAAGCTCTGCTCTCAAAGATTCCAGTTAACATCAGGGATTCTGCTGAAGGAACTAGTCTCCTATGATTATTCACTTACAGGATTGGACATTACTAATTAGCTGATTGATTCTGCAGCATGAATGAATAAGCTCAGCTTCAGCGTTCTGTCCTATTTTAACGCTGCCTTTGTTTAGACCAGTCCCAATGTTAAAACTTGTGCAAATGTCAAACTCTTGACAATCCCAACTCAACTTAGTTTCATAATTGTCCTCAAAAAGATATTGTATGTAGCTTTGATCACCTGCAAACTTTAAATAACTAGCTTGGGTTCCTCCATTGACCAGTTACATTATTTTTCTCTCCAGAAGCCTCAGAATGCTCAACCCCAACCAACACTTCCTGCTGTAGCCAGAAATATGTCATTTTAAAGTAACAGTTTGACATTTTAGGAAACACTAGCTTACTCGCTTTCTTGTTAACATATTGATTCCCCCAAGACATTTGGTGGCATAGGCGAAATAGTCCACCAGTGGCCCCGAAGCTACCAACCATCAGTAAAGGTGTGCGTAAACGGCAAAATGTCACTGGACTAGATACAGAATGACTCTTGTATCTGATTTCTCCTTCTTTTACCAGTTAATCTAAGGGGTGAACTGAACATCAAAAACAGTTATATAAGGGAACAAATTAATTAAAAATGATGCTGAATCCCTTCCACCAAGTGGCTCCCTAGGTAAATGCTTTGGTTGCTTATGCCTACAAATAAAAATCTGAACAAGTCGATATATATGACTCCCACTTTATTCATATGTTTTATAATTGGGTTCAGGCACTTACAGCACTAGGCCATCCACCCAAACCACCTTGTTGTGATTCAATTCCTGTTAATCATTGTGACATTTCACTCATTCACAAAATATGTTGCCTGACTACATAATGATTACTTTCGCTACAAAAATGTAATCGCAGTTGTTATAGGAATGTAATTTTTAGGGTTGAAATATGATGTAACAGCTGGTCGTCTTAACATGAAAACTTGAAATAAGGAAACAACAGCTTATAATGAATTGCTATTATAACATTTCATTTGGTTAAATCCATACAAAAACCAATATGCGAAAACAATAATGTGGTTTTGTGAGTGTTTCTTTGTAAAACTATTTCTAGATATTATTGCTGTGCATCTTGGTACTTACATCCATACTACGTAATGTTTGTTTGTCAGTATTCACATCCATATAATAAGCAAATATCACATATTGTTTTTCTTAAATCTGCAATCTATCTGCAAAATCACTAACACTAAGAGGTGAATGACAACAGCAGCTTGAGAGCCTGGACTTTATCTTGCACCTCCTACCTGCTCAGTCAACAGCACACAATAAGCCAATTAGTACACTTATCCACTGTGACCCTTTCTGATAAAAACTGACTTGAGAATTACTAATATTGTTATGCTGGCCACCCTTCACAACCCAGGTATGTGAATGGATTGCATGCTGAGGCACCAAATGAAGCAATTATATGAAATGACCATTGTTTAGAAGAATATGCACAACCCAAGCAGCAATTTATTAATTATATAATTAATACACTTGTTAATTGTAAAATATATGTATTTTCTATTAGCTCAAAGGTCTCACAAAGTCAAATTGCAGTCACAACTACATTTTACTACAAGTTTTCAATCCTGCTTTTCTCTTGTAGATTAAATTTGGAGAACCAGCTGATCAAGACTCTCAGGAGCTCTTTGGGATCATCTCTCATTTCATCCACGACTGGAAAATGGCGCATTCTGAAGTTTCATGACTTGTACAGTATGGAGCACAAATTAGTGACCATTCAGAATGCAGCACTGCTTATCAAACTGGCCTGTTTACCATCATTTAGGATAACTACAATATAAACAGTATACAAAAAGCATGACTTATAATTCATTATATGACATTAAAAATAGCATTAATAACAATATATTTTTACTTGCACATAAACTTAGTGGCAGTTTGTATTTTCTGTTTTCTGTTACATGTATTTTATTTTATAATGAGCACTGAATGTGAGTCACTCTATACACATACACATACAATATGGCTGTAGGCTCTTTGACGTGAATTTTATTAATTAAAGTGAAGGTTCCATGAAATCATGAGGCCATGTTATTTAAATTCAAACAAATGTGTAGGAAGTTTTAGAAACTTTTCTTATTTGTTTTAAGTTTTGTTCTAAAATAACATTTACAGCACAGCAGTTATCTATTTGTTATCTATTTTATATACCTTTTATATACCTTTGTATGCTCATGCTTTTGGACAAGATAAATAAATTCATGAATATAAAACTGATCTGTGTGACATTATTTTATTTTACAGGTTGGTTTGATGTGTGTTGACATCATGTTTACTAAAATTTGCTTCGGGCAAAATCATTAATGAAGGAGGTTTTCACCTTTTGGTTTTACGAAACACTCAGACACTGAAGTGAGCTGTTAATACCTGCAGCTTTCTGTTGGTGGAGGAAAGACACAGTCAACACTTGAGAGGCCATCTGAGGCTGATGTACTTTGGGTGTAGGACCACATCTGTGCTGTGGCAATTACATGACAAGCAATGTGTAAATTCCTCCTCAAAAGATAACAAGATATTTTCAGCACTGATTAGAACTGATTTATGAGCTTTTGTGCATGTGGCATTTTTATCAGCTGACAGGAAAAACACTTTTTGTGCTGTGATCTATAATGAACTAGACCCCTTACTACGAAGGAAAAATTGCACATTTTTTGTACAAGCAGAAACTGCTGTTTTTAATTAAAATGTCACATCCGCAGAAACTGGTGATTCATTAGCAGGAAACATTCAAAACTATTTAATTAAATGTTATCTAATTTTTGTGTTTTATTCCGATTTGTCAAAAATTGTAGCTGGATGGATAATTGAGGTATTTTTGTTTCTTCGTGGTATATTTTGTAGTTACAAAGAGATAAGTGACTTAACGTTGAGCATATACAGAAAATGATGCTAAATGCTAAAAGTCACTTCAAGTTCTGCAGATTTTCATTTTCTTTTAGTCTGAAAGTTCTCTGAAAAAGAGAACCACACATAAATATAAACATAAATAAACTGTTCGTTTATGGCCACTTAGTCACATCACAAAAGATACAGCTTGACATTTCTTCTTCATCAGACAATGTGTTGCATGAATGTTGACTTTCTTTTTTTAATAAAATAAAATAAAGAGAGAAATGCATCAGACTTGCTGTCTCCTTCTTGACACATTTGTCTAAATTTCTGGATTTTTATTGTATTTAGCTTGCGTAGTGAACAATCTCCTACCACTTTTTCACATTTTTTAATGTGGAACAATTTAGTGCAGAATTTAGATGCATTTATAACATTGGTAATCGGAATTCCTGCTCATCGTGTGTGTTCATTAGCACAGTTCATTGGCCCACAAGATGCTTGTGTAAACGTGTTCTGGTTAGAACACCTGGAGAACAAAATTTGGCAGAAGAAAATAATAAGCATCTCGTGTTTATTTTACAGGGTGGAGGGTTTGGAGAGACATTTAGAAATTATATTTGGTTCAGGATGGTTTTGGATCCTTTTTTATGCAGAAACACTGTCATATTGGTGAGAAGGTGGCCCTTCCTTTAAGACGCC
>OMLM01000316.1:39508-53816 GCA_900302695.1 Helostoma temminkii | reverse complement strand
GGGGGGGGTCAACCTGCAGAGCCTGCACACACACACACACACACACACACACACACACACAGAGTCTGCCTCAAGCTACTCCTACTACATACTACACCCTCACCTACATAATACACCCAAACAAACCAAGCAACAGCACAAACAAGAATCTGATTAGTCATATAGTGGTGGGCAGAGAAAGGTGTCTGTAACAATCTCACTCACCTGATCCTCTGCCCTCTCATTTGAATTGCATAACAAGATCTTTTGCTGTCATAAAGCACTGCAAGTGATCTGATTGGTGTGGAGCATGTGCATGTTGTTGCTATGAAGACAACATTTGTCAAAGGCCCTGGCCGTGTCTGCAAGGAGATCTTGGAACAGGTGGGATTTAAGTGTTTGACGATATGCAGGTAATGAAAGGAGCTTCTTCTGGTTCCACCTAGCATGAGCCAAAGAACTTCAATTTCTGACTGTAGGCTGCTTGAACTCTTGGCCCTCAAGAACATTAAGTTGTGTACAGTGTGTGATGACTGACAGCGTAGAAGAAAGTTTGAGGAAACACTAAGTGTGTGTCTGGAAAGGAATCAGGTCTGGTAGTCATAGCAGTGAATCCTGTGTCTATGGCTGGTTTCATGTTTACACATTTAATCCTTAAGCTCCACTGAAATTAAGACCTTTTTTGAAGTGCAGGATGTGTAAACACCTTTGTCACTATGCGCCTTTTCTCCCTCTCTTAGGTTCTTGTGAATATAGGAAACTACTTCACATTTGAATCAGTATTTTTGTCCCCGAGAAAAGGAGTCTACAGTTTTAACTTCCATGTCATTAAAGTGTACCAGAGCCAGACCATACAGGTATCAAATTTAGATTTTTATTTCACAGAGCTGTGTCATTGATTTTGATGTAAACATGTTTTTGTCTTGGGCTGGGACAAAGCCTATCTTTAGGGACTGTAAGAAAACGACTAGCATGGAGAGGGCTAAAAAAAAAAAAGAGCTATTAATAATTTAACTGGATACTTACCGTACCTTATTCAAAAAGTGCAAAAAGTTAATCAAAGAGGGAAAACAAGAATTTTTCATGCAAGTATGTTGATGCAAACAACTGCACCGGGCCCACATGATACAAATGCAAATCTGGAAAGACTGTACTCAACGTGCATTCTCGTGCACCACTATGGGTAATCAATAGTGGTATAAACTAGTTAAAGCTCAGAGCATTGCCATGACCTCAGTTGTAAACTAACTTTCTCAGAGGAACAAGTAATGATTGACACACAGAACAAAACATACAAATTGTGATGTGCAACCTTTCAATCGCTCGTGGAGAATTCCTGTCTGAATGAGTTGGCACAGTTCAGCACAGTTGTTGGAAGTGGAAGGACCCAAACAAAAAGGCTTAGCTTTATCTTGTTGTCTTATGCTACAGTAACACCTCCTGCGATGCACACTCCAGCTTGCACTTGTGTTGCGTTAGTGAAATCTCAAAGATGCTATAAGGCATGAAACTGGTCTTTCATAACTCAAATTGTCTGTAGCATAGTTGCGTAAGCCATGTTTGGATGGGTATGGGTACCAGGATGATATTCCCTAAACTTAACTTCTGACCATAATATGTTAATGTACGATATAACTATAAACTATAATAACTGGAAAACAGTTTCATATTTTTATATCCTATGCTTCTAAAGTAATCTGCAAGGGAAAGTAGTCATTTCTAGTCAGATTTGAATTATTTCTCCAAACCCCCAAATGAACGTGTTTTATGTGTTTTAAGTCTTTTAATTTCTATTGTACTTTTGCTACTTTTTTATGTAATTGCAGTGCTGCAAAATTTTTATGACACGCCATGCACAACACTACCATCTAGTGGTCTGGGGTTTAAACACAACACAAAATGGCACAAATGCTTGCATGTAAATTATTAATTAAAATTTGCGAGAATTGATACAGCATCCCACAACACATTATTGCGATCCTCAAGTATGTTTATATTTTCTTACACCCATGTTTATGATACTGACGAAAGATCTATTCAAAAAATGTAGATTTAGGGTGAGAAAACAAAAACAACAACAACAACAAAAATGTAAAAAATGTCCACCATAAATTCCCTCCCTCGCTACTAACTTTCGTACAGTCCCTTAGTATGAACTTCCTGGTTTTATCAGCTTAAGAGGTCCAATTAAAGTCTGCTAAAATATACAGGATTGCCTTTATTACTTCTAATTGCTATTTGTATTGGATTGTCCAGGTGAACTTGATGTTGAATGGGAAACCAGTGATCTCTGCGTTTGCCGGAGACAAAGATGTAACTCGTGAAGCAGCCACCAATGGAGTTCTTCTTTATCTAGAAAAGGAGGACAAAGTCTACCTAAAGCTGGAGAAGGGGAACCTAGTTGGCGGATGGCAGTACTCAACATTTTCTGGTTTTCTTGTTTTTCCTATGTAAAAAAGAAAAGAAGATTGCAAGCTCACTGACTTCTTCATAATGTGTTGTCACTATATAATCAAAACATTGCTGCTGCATTGGTTGGATCTTGCCAAATGGTTGAAAAATTATAGATGAAAAAGGATCACAACAGAGAGAGGAACTAAGCCTTTGGAAATCGTTCACATTCTCTGGAAGTGCCGAGTCCCCGTCCAGATGAAAATAGACTTTCCCTATCACTACTCTGTGTTCCTGTCACTCAAGCAGCCTCACAAAGAAACACTAAAACATCTCAAAAGAACTTTTCCAACTTTGACTTGTCAGAATATGTTTAGCATACTGATTTTCTTTCATGACAACTGTTGCATTCAAGTAAATCTGCCTTTTTGGTGTAAATGGTATATGCCTGTGTTACTTGTGTGATTTGTCATCACCAAGTATTCACATTGCTAAATATTTGTGGGGTGTTTTCTCTGAAGAGTTTCTCAAGTAAGAGAGATCAAAGTGGTGTACATCAATGATAAGCAAGATCCATGTTGATGTTGCTTTATGGAACAAATTAATTTAAATTTCATAGGAAAGGAGATTAATACTCATTTCAATGTGTGTTTAATTATCAAAACCATTTATGGTTTATTGAATGAGGTTAGGGCACCGGCTCAACAGCAGAAAGGTCAGGTACACTCTGGCCTTAATCTGCAAAATGTCAATAAAAGACTGTATGGAGAAGACACAGAGGACCACAAAAAGACACAAAACAACTGAGAGATGGAAGCTTACCACAATGACATAACAAATAACACCAGGCAAAAAGATGCAAAATTGCGACAAAAAGATGTTATACAACTACACACAGACACTGAGGTGTCACACAACCACAAAGACATACAAAGTGATTTTGTAGTTGTTTGGCGTCTCTTTCAGTCTGAATGTCTTGGTCCTGTGTGGAAGGCTGGGGCATCTATAACATGTCTTTGTTCATTGTGTCATAAACAGTTCATGATCAGATTTCAGATTTCATCATATTCTTGGGCTCACTGCTGGTACAGATTTTTAGCTGCTGATGAATTATAGTGGTCAGTTAACCTTGCTTCTCATTTCTGTCTCTTAGAAATTACATTTATATTCCACCAGTGTGTTCTGCCAAATACATGTTGAGGGAAAAATAATATTTCAGAGGTAATGCTTTTTGCAAGTTCCTATGGTGTTAAACATTAACTCTGGACAATGGGATAGACATCATATCAAGTCCCATATATGGTTAGGTTTAGGCAACAAAGGCACTTTGGGTAAAGTGACTATTATCAATATTTTTTGATATTAAAAACTGGCCACATGGCTGTGTCTAGGTTTTCCTGGTAGTGATGAATCTGCAGCTATGCAGCTCCAGTCAGCTCAGTGTTTTAGTGTCTTTCAGTAACTTGTTTTGGTTTTGCAACCCGCACCTTTACTGTTTCGGTCCGCTTGCACTGGTCTCATGTAGTTTTAGTGAATATGCTCTGATAAACACACTATAAGCACAATGTTTCTAAGTAGCTGATGAACATACTGGACAATATGATCCCTCAAGAGTTGGTGGAGACCCAAACAGAGCAAAAAGACAAGTGAAAGGTGGACATTCATTGGGCAGCCCCAACATCCATCCCTATTTCCTATAAAATGTTTCAATACAAATGAACTTCACAAAAATATATTTTTGTTAGGAATGTGATTACAGATGGATTACATTTTCTATTACCATAAAAATATGTTAACAAATAATGTAAGTAATGTATACAGATCATATTAATGAAATATTAGACATAATAAGTTAAATTTTCCTTCAAAATATCAGATTTTGCTGTAAAACATCCACTCAACTTTGAACAAAACTGCACTTTTTCTCTTAACCTAAGCACCTTTTTGTTGCCTAAACCGGAGTCATTCTTGGGTCTGTGGTGTGACAGTGTTGCAGTTTGTACATGGACAGTTTTTACACTGAAGCACCACTGCACTGCACTACTGCACTACAACTTGAGTTCTGTTATGTAAATGCAGTATTTATTTCTCTAAAACAATATGTGCTCGGTGCATTACATTCCTTACAAAAACATTATTGTGTGACCAGTTCGGTGGCAAAGGAACACAGTTCTTGGAGACAGGGTTGCAACCTTAATAAATGTTACCATTGCTTTGCTTAATTTGTTGGACGTATAAATAGGAAACAGTTGGCAAACACGTTCACCATACCAACTCTAAGGGTGATATTATAGTGTATTTCATTGTGTTTAAAGTGTTTCTGTTGTCAAAATATCATCTAAATGATTTGGAAAAATAAGTGAATTGTTTTTAAAGTCAGTGCACAATATATCATGAATTGTAAGAATGGGTAACATCACCAATTTGAACCCAGCCAGATATTAATTCAACACGTTTTCTCACTATTTTGGTTAAAAAACTAAATTTAGGTAACATGACATATCCTCCAAAACACACGTGCTGTTGTTTAGGTATATAAATGTTTATATATTCATAATACATCTTGTACAAGTCAAATTACGGTATATGGACCTTAATAAAATTAAGTTGGGCATGTGATTAACATGCTGATAATAAACAGATTCTTGCATAACCAGCATCTACTGGCAGCCTGGGATAATCAATGAACTAATAAACTCTTTATTCGTCGCTCTTGAGCTCATTGAGCGCTTACAGAATGTGATAGCTCTCTCTTCATATCTACAGAACTATTACTGCCGTACTTACTGCAGTATGTGCTGCTGGTGCAGTGTGCAGCTGCATTGTTAAAATCAACAGAGAAGCTCGTGGAGGCTTTTCTTTGGGGCATATTTTAAGTCATTGTGTTTATGTAATCATAGATAAAAATCTGATTTTGCTGGCCACCTCTCCTTTATTCCAACAGATGCTGAAGGAAACAGGGCAAAACATTTACCCAGTAATACACCCAGCAAACATGGTCACTGAAAGAGCTCTGTTTAAATTCATAGTGCAAGAATGGTGCCATTCTTTTTTATGACACATTTTTTTTTACTAAACTGAAACAATTATATTTTTGTGTCTACATTATCTTATGTTTGCTCACACTGGTTACCTCCTTATAATGGTTGATTGGAATGTGCCACTAAACTGGTTGTAGTTCTGTGTATTATTACATATTTTAGTGTTTCTTAACAATTCAATTGATTTTTAAACACTTCAATACACAATTATGCAGTTATTTTAAAATAAGAAGATAATTAGAAAAATGTATTTATGAAGTGGAGCCAAAACAACCAGGAAGGCAGCAGACAAAATGTGACATGACAGGATGACACAAAACATTTTCTGGATAAATTGTAAGGTCTACCATATAAATGCATTTACGCCATCATTCATTATTCCAAGAAAAATTAAAAGCTATCAATCGAATAATAACTTTATACAAACCATTATTTAATTGTATGATTCAAAGTGAAATTTAATACAAATTAAGTTAAGCGACGTGTACTATAAATGAAAAATTGTTTTCTTTATTGCACACTCCAGCCTCCAGAGATACCATTATGTGATGATACAAAATTTAAGGTTGCAAAAATATGTTTTTGCAAGTACACTATATTATACATACCTTTTATATGTGTATCATTTATTTCCTATAGCCCAAATAAGGAAATCTGCACTGTGAATAAATGTAATTGCAGAATCTATATTTCCAAGAAGCATCCGCATAGTTTAGATTCCAGTACTGGAGTTGGAGAGGGTCCATGGTGTCAGCCTTCATATTTCTCAATTCATATTCATGATCACGTGTTTTACAGAAGAAATATACCATATAGGGAACAATGCCAGGTTGTGATAGAATGTCACTGAAAATAAATCAAGTCATTTTAACAAAGCATCTTCCAGGTACAGTTGCACTTTAACAGGATTATTGTAAAAATATCTTGACAGAAGGTGTCAAATGGCTCTGTGTTTAACAAGAATGACACCTAATTCAACATAAGCTTTGAAACAAGTGCATCTGCACGTCTATGATTTTAAGACTGTGGCATTTTTTGTGCAATTATTCACTGAAAAATGCTTAAACTGTATGTATACAATGTTTCTGGAGCGATTATTCCTTAGCCCTTGTGCATCCATACTCAGATATCACATAATTGTATTCTTTTTCAGTTTAGATATCAGTACTTTTACACCACCAAAGCTTTAAGCCTTTATAAATCACAGCTCTTTGATTTCTCTTTCCTTCCAAATCATTGCAGAATTTACCGAGTGAATGATTCTGCTTATCCTCCATGTAAACGGATTTTCACATCAGAGATACCTGATACCTAAATGTGAATCTAAAATTGTTTTTGGGGTTGAATTTTCCTCAAGTTGGGTTTTTTCCTCATTGGGAAATTAACGTATTTTCAATGCACAGAATGGTGTAAATATAAAGTGAACATTTCATGTTTACAGTTGTATGTTGTGATTCCTAGATGATGCAGACATCGACTTTTTGAAAGTACAGTGAGTTTGATGATCATTTTCAAAACGTGACGTAAAAATAAATCGATCAGTGACAACATTAAGTCCACCTGGTGTTTGTAATAGGCACGGACACTGACCCGGTGTGGTCTGTGGGCTACCCAGACTGAAGTGATGCTGTATCAAACAGCTGACTGATGATTACCCACAAACTAATAGCTACATTAAAACATCAATCTATGACTATAACATTATTCCAGCTCAGCAATTTGGCATGTATCAGCCTTTCTGATTGTCTACCAGTTGTGTGAAATGGTGGTGGATTTGCTGTGGTGCTACACTTCCATGAAAAAGAAATGTGTCCAAAACTTTGATTTAAAAGTGACATGCATTAGTAAACTGTTACCATGAATGGATGATCAGAGGTTTTTAATGGCCTTTTCTCATGTTGTATTTCTTTGGAATTAAAGCAGCTTTAAATGTGTGGAACCTTGTTTCCTCGTGTCATGTTATGTCTCAAAAAGCAGAAATATCCTCTGTTAATGAATCTGATAGTAAAATAATTTGTGGGGAGATTATCTGCCAATGCAGCTTGATTTGTTTCCAAGTGTTCAGGCTGTCAGATTGACTGTTTACAAGATAAGACAGATCCTGCCAGAAAGTAATTTTGAGTGTATATCTCTTAACTTTACATGAATTTCATTAGGCAGCAAACAGAAGGTCACCTAGAGAACTTTACACTGTGTGATTTCTATGGTTGTGTGGCTGTGCGACAAATCTCAGCGGTAGAAAAGAGGATTTAAACAACAAAGCAGGTGTGCTGTGTTGAATTTCAAAACTTAATTCTAACCTTTCTACTGACATTTCAGAGGACAATATCGAGGTGTGATTGAATATTTTGTCTCTAAACAGCGTAGCACTTTACGCAAATTGTTTCTAGCACTTGGTGTGAGAAATGCAGAGCGCTGTTCACTTTGATTGCATCCAGAGGGACACCTAACTCCTGAAGTGAATAACAACTCAGCATAAATTCAAGTATAAGAAAACATGAGCGTTCTGTAAACACACATGTGCTGTAATCCATTGTGGATTGGCACTGTATCATGTATTAAAACTCTACTCTAAGCAGCTATAACTACAGAATGAGTATGGGAGCCTGTCAAGCTTTCGCTGTCTTTTTCTTCTCTAACTGCTCTTATATGCAGTATTTCAAAATTCTGTAGGAGCAGCATGATCTATATGAAACTGTTTCACGATTTCCACAATGAAGTAGTTCAAAAATTCTTTTTGATCTAATAACCTTGTGTGTGACAATAATAACACCTACTGTATCCATCTGCACCTCTACAGTTTTAAACCATGGAGTCTCCTACCATGCTGATCCGTGCATCATTTCATGTGATGTTACAAATCATCATCCTAAATTTCTGACACAGTCAGGAATTTGTTCTTGTCTGTCTTTGGTGACAGCACTGTGATAACATAGGCTGGCTAGCTGAAGATTGGCTTCTTCATGCTTCAACTGAACATGAATAGTCCGTCAAAATGCACCTGAGGCTCGGCTACAGTCTAGCCATACTGCGGTCTGTCATTCCACAGGCCAAATCTGGTTGTTAATCGCAGTCATTGTTCATTGCAAAAGGCGAAGCTGTAAAATGGTGGAATACATTTTTTATGAGTGCCACTAACCCCTTGATTTGACTCTTTTTAAGAACATAATTTGATGCATTTGGTCCAATATCAACTCTAACTTTTGCTGATTAACCATTGTTTCCTGTAAACGTTGGCATTTTTCTTTAGGTGTCCGGCATCCGAGTCCAGCTTAGTTAGTGTAATGTGAGAGGACTGAAAAATGGATGTTTGAGGAGGTTCAGTTTGTCCAGAAAACATTTCAGTCATATACTGTATATAGACGTGTACAAAAATCACAATACTGATTTTTAAAGTAACACTGCATACATAAACTTGTATACTTATACTCATACTGTGCTTTGTTAGAATCAAACACAGATTTGTGCCTATAATACTGTACAAAACACGCAAACTACTGTATCTATGTTAATGCTACTTATTTGTTTCCATATCTTCTACATGTTTCATCAGCAGGTCAGGAAAATGATCTTTTGTCCAGCTACAAAGCTTTAACCTGAATTTATCAGCATTATATCTTCTCTCTATTACTGGTCACATTTTAAATCAGTCACTGTAAACTGAACACATGCTAAGTCACAGCCTTCAAAGATCTTTATTACTCATGTGCTACAAAATGGCAGTTGCTTTTTCGCTTATGTCTTCAAGTACAGTACAACTGACTGCAAAAAGGACAATGCCTGCAGTGTTGTTTTTTAAAGTCTTAATTCCTCATAATCTCTTCCTCTGTATGACTGGAGGCATCAGTTAGCTCTTGAATGAGTAAACAACTGTGCAGATAAGACAGCTACGTGCTTCAGGTAGTAAAAGATGAAGATGAGAGCTACATGACTGATGAGTAGACTTTCCTATTCACTCTGAGTTAGAGCGGAAACATTAGAAACATTTTTTATAATATGGAACAACAGCAGTACAATCTGTAGCCTTCAGCCCTGTGTGACTCAGTGTTTGACTTTAACTATTGATCACATAACAACTGACCGATTTCTAAAAATCCAACATTCAATTAAGCACAGTTGTTTTTCTCTGCGATAAACATTCAGCTGGTGGCAGTCAGCCCTTTCACTGTTCATTGTTTGAGAAGGTGCCAGGCCACTTGTGAGATTTGAAGCCTTTGATTTCCTTCTTAGTTGAGTAAAGACACACCAGCACACAGTTGTTTTTACGGCATCAACCTCTAGGATGCCTGACTGGAGTGAAGATGTTTCATTACACAGAGACAAGCAGGACACAATAGGATTGCACAATAGAGGATAATCACAGTCTTAAACTCAATACTTCCTGACCTTCAGTACTGTATCAAAGTGCTCTGAAAAAGATTTTTCACATTTTTCAGTGCCACGGTAATAATGCAGTTAAAGGACATTTAAGACAAAGTGAACTACTGATAGTGAAGATGAGTCAGTCAGAAGAAAGAAGCTGTAAGGTTTTTTTTTCATTATTATTATCATTTTATTTTGGCATTTTTAGCTCTTATTTAAAAACTGGCGATAGAGAGACAGGAAACATGGAGGTGTGCCAGGCAACAAGTCCCCAGATTCAATCCGGGGACGCTGTGGCTACATGACATGCACACCAAGCATTAGGCTACTAGTTTGCTCTGGTACTCAGTGCTTTTATATTAACAGTGGATCACATTATTTTTGTATATGTGAAAGGTGTTGCCCATAATGATGGACACACATAATTACCAGCTGAATTCCTAATTAACATCTTTTAGCTCACTGTTTTAGTTCTCCGGCCTGCAACTTCTCTGCTTTGTTTCAATGCTTTCATCTGTGTTTTCAGTCGCAGAGGAAAGTTCCTTTTACTTAGTTAAACAGTTACTTAGTTTAGAAAACCAACTATTTACACTTTACCAGCCAAAACACAGGACAAAATTTGCAACTAGCTGGAAAATTTAGGCCACTGAAAGTTAAGTTTCATTATGAGCTGAGATGAAAAACAAACCTAAAAGGAGAATTAATAATTCACCAGGTGGCCAGAAATATGACTCCAGTGAATGCCATTGTTGCTGTGTATCTGTAAATGTGCAACTAGTTTATGTGCTAAAATTACTGCTTTGCCTCTTCTGCCTTCAACTGGCCAAAAAATCAAATATCGTTTCTAAGTCAGATCTGTTTGTCAGATTCCAGACCCACATCATCAATCTAAACAGTCTTGTACATTATATACTATCCTTTTCATACTCATTTAAAATGGTATGTTTCTATCAAACCATGAAGGGCGCTCTCTAATCAGCTTTGTTAAACTTGGTCTTTAATGCTGGTGCATTATACATAAGCCACATCAAAGCACTGGACATTAAAAAATAACTTGTTTTGCTTCACTGAAAACCAGACAAGATACGCATAAAAACATGGATCCAGTTTCAATTTAAACTGAGTTCCACTCAATGTCATGAGCATCAAACAGGGCTACAGTGAAGTGTGTACTTTTACACCGCGCACATAGGCAGAATATGTGAGCACTGTATGCAAATAAGCTTTGAACAGCATTGCTGATTTGTTGGTCTTAAGGATTGCAAAGCTGCGTTTGGATGCAGTGCAGTTCTTCAGAGCACCTCTGTGCCTGCAACATACCTCATTCTGATTTCTGAATACTAAATGAATAGCTCATTTGGCGAGACTCAGAGGCCGGGGTTAGGGTCAGGGGAGAATGCTAAGGGAAACTCAGAGTCACTCTATATGATGAGATTTCTGTTGGTTCTCAGATTGCTACCTTTCAGGCAGCTGTCAGCATCCAGAGGGACTGAGTGCTGGGGAGAGGAAGCTAGATATATTTGGCAAAGCAATTCTCAAGAAGAGAATAGCAAGAATAAAAAAGCTAAATCACAATATAGCCATCCATCCCTCACAAAGGTTGCAGGCATTTCTTTGTGTCTGTGGAAGTAAAGTCCTTATGATGATACTGTAATTTACCAGGTAAGTGAGTGCAGCATATGCAGTTTTATCTATGTGTCAGCTTAACTGTGGCTCTGTCACAGCATATGCTGTTATGATTGATGGAAGAAACAAAGAGGATAGAAAAGTTAAATTAAAACACGCAAATATTTATGGATTAAAAAACCCCATCCTTAAAAAACAAAAAGTTCCAGGTTGTGCACTGCATCGGCACTCAGTTGGCATCTGAAATAGAGTGGGAGATGAGCAGTCACAGGAGGCTTTCCACATAGAATAAATCTATATTCTATGCAGTAGTATTATATCTTAGACCTGAGAAATAAACTCATGGCATAAACACTGTACTGTTCTGTATAGTTTAGCGTAACATATTTCTAAATCTGTTTAGTAGATAAAGCAGGTTATTTCATATTAAGCACCTACTGCATGGCGAGTGTTCATGGAGAACCAGCCTGCTGGTGACGCTTCTTCATTGTCTTGATGATCTTAACCACAAATGACATGCACAGCTCTCAGGATATTGTACTTTTCCTCTGACTGCATTCGTGAGTGTGACAAGCTGCATAATATAAGGAAAAGAGCTGCACGTTAATGGTAATGCAGACGGCGTGATGAAGATGAATTACCATTGTCTCATCATCTGTCTACTGTGAAACCCAAAAGGAAGGAAAGGAGGGGAGGAGGAGACTACTTACTGGCATGACAGCTCAAGAATGACTCAAATCAAAAGTGCATTAGTGGCTTTGATGGACAATAAGCTTGTAAGTTGTGAAGGGGGGACGAATCTATAAGGTATCGCCTAGCTAGAAAAGACAGACCGATACATAAACTGTCTGAAGATGGATACGTGAACAAATAGCATCAACCGATCAAGCGCTGACCTTTAAGACTTTTCTAAAGCTGAACAGGATGCAGCTGTGTAGCCATAGGGCTGTATGTGTGTTCTTTAACAGCTTAAAACAGGTCTACACTTTATACTAAGGGGGAGCTTTAACAGCTGATTCCTGCTGTTCTGCCTCCATACTCTGTTCTATACTGTACCTCCATGATAAATACCATTGTTGGTTAGCTTTAAAGATGTGCTTTAAAAAGCTCTTACTCTAAAATATGACACTTTCTCACCCTACCAGTGGTGCCACAGGTCTAATTGCAGTGTGCTGACTTGTGTTTGCAGCAGGTCCTTGACACGATGAGCTTAGAGATTACACTCTAAGAACACTTACACCCCTGGTTCAACTTCAGCTGATTGCAGTGATGGAATCTTAAAGAACTGTCTAATTTCATACATAACGCATGATTCGTTTTCATGTTGGAAAATGTTTTTGCAAGTATACTGATAATTAGAGTAAGTGACACCATTATTACGAAGTTTTGAGAGTTGTGCATGATTTACTCTACTTTAATGTTGTGGTGTTACAGTTTATATAACCATTCAGAAGATTGGGGTCACTTTGAAATGTCCTTGTTTTCCATGATAACTTACACGAAATGACTCTGAATAGGAAACACAGCAAAATGACATGGAAGTCATTCACACTATTAGAAATAATGATTTTAATTTGAAATGGTAATTGAGGTGTTGAGGTAATCTACCAATTCAACCACCTCCCACAAGTTGGCATAAATGGCATCATTAAAAGTCCTGTACAGTCAGAAACTAGCTCCAATCAGAGTCTGCAGCTCGGTCCAGTGGGCTTCTTGGTAAATCTTAAACACCACTGCCTAGAAGGAGGGTGTTCCAGAATTGCTTCTTCACTGTGAAGCTCTCTTGTTGATTGTTTATTACTTACTCAGTCGTCCAAAAAAAAAGTCTGCATGTCCTCATGACTCCACATTTGTCCGTGATTCATCCTGCAACACGTTTTAGATGCGCAAACAAAAAAAAAAGGAATTTATAGCTTTTGGCTTGCTATGTTTTTAACCAGGTGGACAGCGTCAGAGATAACTAAATGATTCAGATCAAGACCACCACTCTTCACGGGTCTCATTGCAGTTGTTTTGGTGCTGAGTGTGCTGTACTGTACTGTGTTCCCTGACAAAAATAACTGCACCATAACAGAAAACTAATTTCACTTGTATTTAAACAAACTAAAGCCTGTAGGTGTGAACGCACTCTGAAACTGCACAGTCTATGTATTTGCTCTCTTGGTAAGTTGTGCACTGGGCCCTCCCACTGTGTTCTTTTGCTTTTTATAGGACCCAGAAATGCAGTTGGACACCAAAAGGTCTAAAGGATCTAATATATAAAGCAAAGGTTGGCATTTTGCAGGTAAGGGAACACAGGAACCAGGACTGGGACTGGGACAGGGACAGGGACAGGGACTGGGACAGGGACTGGGATAAGCAGGTGGATTGGGAAGTTAGCAGACAATTGGGCCAAGTACCGGAACAGACAGATTTGCTTATAAAGAGCACGAACCAGGTATGAATAATCGGGCTGACTGGCAGAGCAGGAAGAGCAGGAGAACAGGAAGATAGTGGATATGACCAAATAAGGAGAGGGGATTATCAGAAAGTGAGAGTGTGTGTGTATGTGTGAAGAACAGGGGTGTGGCCAGGTGGGTCCAAGAGAAAAGAACTGCAAAGAAAAACTAGGGCAGAAACTGAAATGAAGTAAAACAAAGACATGGGTTGTGACACCCACTCTTCTTACCATTCTGGTTGGAGAATAGATTTCTGAGTTTCATAAGAAACCTCTTTGTTTTTAAGTCTAGAATTGAACCCACAATTGCTGATACCCCAGATACTCAACTGTTGTATAGAAGGACAGTGTAAGAGTTATGTTTAAGGACCCAGTGATGCAGCCAGAACCAGAGATGGAATATTAAGGGTTTTATTGAAAGAAATGAAAATAACCAGGTGGATACATAGGTAGAGAGAGTGCCAAGGAGTTT
>OMLM01000316.1:2704-32597 GCA_900302695.1 Helostoma temminkii | reverse complement strand
ATGTTTTTGTTTTTGTTTGGCTTATTAAATTATTTAGGGCTTTATTTCAGACAGCTACCTGTTGGTTGATCCATCATTTTGGTTGATGCTGATGTATCTTAACAAAATTAAATCCACTGCTATGAAACTGTATACATGGAGGCTGTGTCCAGTTTTACTTCTTATATAGCAAAAAAATTACTTAGCACTCATCACTTATATGTGGATTCATCTTTGGAATTACTGAATCTGAACCTGGGGTATGTACTAGTGGTGGGACAAAATATCTGTATGTGATAAATCGATACAATGTATGGCAATATTTTGTGAGATTTATGCTTTCAGGATATTATCAATACACTGGCATTAAGTATTAAAATTTTCTTAAGCATACCACTTATATAAAATAAAAAATAAGCCCATTTTGCCTTATCGAGGCAGCAGCATTCAAACTGGAGACAATCAGGTGAACAAGCAGCGAAGAGCAAATGGTGTAACAAAGCAAATCAAAGATGCACCAGTGTATCAACAGTTCGCTCTCTCCATGTTTGAACCTACTTTGGATTTTACACCAACCAGACTAAGATGATCACTATGCACTATGTGACCTGCAAGAAACAAGATACAAGGGAAACATAACAAACGTTCATTGCTTCACCTTATTTGCCATTGTCCCAGTTTGATTGAGAAGCAAACACACATTGTGAATACATCTGCACTGCAGCCTCAATTGCACTGGTATAAAGGCTACGTATGTATCAAACATTGGAACAAATATTATTTCACAGAAAGTATTATTTAAGAACCGGTTATTGTTACAATAATAATTCATAATAATACCTTCTCTGTTATGCCCATTATTGAGCAGCAAAGCAGTGAACTGGGGCAGGATAAATGTGCAACTTATGTGCAGGGTAAGTACAACACATGCAGGCTTGTATATAAAGTGAAAATGTTTAGCTCTTATTGCACAAACTTTGCAGCTTATTGTTCTCTTGTACTTACAAGTATCCACAGGTACACAGTATGGGCTGCACAGGCACAGAATTATTACACAAAGGTACTCTGCAGACTTGGTTTAATTATGCTGGACATAGCTGGCTGGAATCTAAAGCATTATCCACCAGGGTGTTTAGCAAACACAGCCTCACAGAGCTGTTAGTGCGGCTGCAGACTATTAATCTTGTTAATTGTTATATGGATATTTTAGGCTTTTGTTTCTCATGCTTTAGTGACACGATGAACCATTGAGATTATACTTCAGATTTATTTTTGCATATTTGATGTTCTTGCTAAATCACTACCAGCTTTAACTTTTGTATAAATGTAATATTGAGGATATTTTCTCATTTTAGCAAAACGCTCTGATGTCCAATCCTCAATATTATCCAAAGGAACAGCAAGATATGAGCTGTAATAGATTTTATTACATAGTTCAGCAAAGTCTTGCCAGGTAATGAACTGTACCAAACATCAGTCAGACATGCAGATTGGAGCACAGTTAAGATGCAGGCACAGTCGGGACATTGCGGTTTTATTTGTTTGACCCTGAGGAGATAATGTGACTGATGATGCCACTCAGATGGTGTTTTTTTTTTCTTTTAGTCTCATCAGCTTTTTCCACAGTCATGAATCAGATGATGGGATGAGAATAACAGCACAGGGACCCTGCAGCGCAGGGGTTACTAAAAGCTGCAAGGGAGGGAAACTTTCTGGCAACCTGGCAGGAATCACAAACAATGTCCAGCAACAATTAAGTCTCTTGAGAAGGGATCTGGAGGATATGCTTATTCAGACGGTCTCAGCTAGGGCTCTTCTGTCAAGCCCAGAGATTGTACTCACCAAGAGATCCAACGCAGACTGCTCAGTATCTGTATAAAGCACACAGAATCAGTGCACGTCCATCTGTCAGTCTCCTTCTGTAGCTGATGTCCAGGCTGCTGGGAAACAGTATGTTTTCTATGGGTAATCGTGGGTTTTTATGTCAGCGTGCCAGTGGACGTGTAGCTTGGTCAAATATAGTGATACTGGTGTGGTGGTTTAGATGTACAGTGCGACACAGACTGTGACTCTAAATGAAAGATAAAGGTTCATGTAGAAGACTGTGTGTGTGTGTGTGTGTGTGTGTGTGTGTGTGTGTGTGTGTGTGTGTGTGTGTGTGAGAGAGAGAGAGACAGTGGTGACAGTCCGCTGTGTGTGGGTGGACGGATGGGTGGGCTTTCACCCAGCTGGAGAGGAAGACTTATTGCTGCGATTTGAAGACACAGTCTCCACCATCTAGCGCTGCTTCACTCGCAGACTCCTGTTTTCTAAAAACCATCATATTTATTCTGTTGTATCACATCAGCACATATTTGCTTGCTGTGTAAGTATACAATTACTGTAATAACACATAGATGTTGCTTTCAGATCTTAAGATAAAACATTATAACATGTTTCATTCAAAAATATTCAAAGGCAAAAATGGTTTCACGGAGAGATGAATGAGATTCTCATGCTATAAAGAATGATAGTTTGTGTGATTGTGTCATTTAATTGTCTCACACATGTTTTTATTAGCTTCGAGCCCTCTAAGTGGGGGTGGTAATCTCTGACAACTTGGACAGAGAACAATCTGTCTCTTCATAAGCATATTCAAGTCTCCCAAGATCCATCACTGTCTATTGTTATTATTAGTTTTGGCATAAAAAACTAATTTAGAAATCAGATTCGGATAATTAAAAATCCTGCTAAATCCATTCCCACAGGAAGGAGTGCATTGGATGGCTGAGGCTGCTGCCAGCCCAACCAGAGAGATGTGGGATGCATTTCATTTTCTGTAATCTATTTTCTGTTTTCATGTTTTATTGTCTGACAAAATTGAATCAAAGTAGAGTTTGTGTGAACAGAAAGAGCCCAGTTAATGTTGGTGGATTTTGATTTAAATCAAATGCATTACAAAGCATTTGTCCTGTTTGCGCTCACCACTGTTGCAGCCAAAATCAAAAATAAATATTAAATGTATGTGGCTAGAGCAGTCACTTTAATATTTGTCACTGAAAAATAAATTTTGGCTTTGAAAACAATGTCTCAGTTGTAAAAGGAAGAAAGCCAGTGCTGTTATTCAGCCATCTTGTCTGCTCAGAGACTTGGAGCCTCAGGAAGTAGGATGCTGTCTGTCCTTCAAACTGTCCCATCAGCCCCCACTTCTGAACCGCTAGAGGGACCCACATTTGAATCCACCAGTTAGCTGGGTGCTTTTCTGTGTGGACTATGCAGGGTCTCCCCATATTTTTTGGCTACCAAACACTCCAAAACTTCTATACATGTCAAAATATATGTGCTTGTAGAAACTGAAAAGGAGATGGCTTAAGAAGCAGTCAGTTAGCTTAGTACTAGCCCCATGAATGCTGTGTCACCAGAGGCTAACATCTGTAAGCTATGTGAGGAGTTACTGGGAGGCACATTTCACCTCATATTTTGAGGATAACTGCTTTCTCACATGCATTCAGCCTCCTGGAAACCACATTTATATACCAGTTGTATTATTGATTTAGCAGTTGCATTCGAGTGGCTCACACTCAAAGATCGGTGGCGCGTTGGAAAAAAGTTCAAAAAGATGTTACACTTAAATTTAAAGCAATGTTTTGGGGAAATTATAAACTGTGTATTAATATTCAGTGTAAGAAATACTGAACAGAAATGTGTAATTTGATATTAAATAGTATTAATAACTTACAAACATTTGTTTGTATCTTCACACACATACATACACAAATTGTTTTCATTAATTGTGGTGCAACTGCCAATCAGACTGATAAATGTAGAAATGACAAAGCAATGTCATTCTCATTAATTCTGCTGTCAGATTGTCCTGTGCACAATTTATCATCTGGATAAAATCTAACATGTAAATGTCCATATGTATCACTGAAACGAGCTATGAGTGGCAAATAATGTCATCATAAGATTAATTAAGGTTTGGGGTTTGAAGTTAACTTCAAACAAATGAGCGATACCCTGAACCACCTTCTGTTTGTAAACTATTACTTATGTACAACAATTGAAAAAAAGTTGGGATGTTGTGTAAAATTGACATAAGCACAAATTTGCAATCATTTGCAAATCACATAATATTTTATTCACAACACAACATAGAAAATATATCAAATGTTTAAACTGAGAAAATCTACAATCTTAAGAAAAAAAGAAGGTCATTTGAAATTGTTGGCAGCAATACATCTTAAAAAAGTTGACACAGAAGCAACAAAAGTCTGGAAAAGTAGAGTAGTAGTAGTAGCAAAGAAGAGCTGGAAGAACATTTTGTAACTGTTTAGGTTAATTGTACATTGGGACATACATTTACTCAGTTTAACTGTGATATGTTTTCATGTGAATAAAATATGGATGTATGACAGTTTTTATTTAGATTTTAATCAACATTTTTGAAACTAGGGTTGGAAATTACCATCCATCCATCCTGCACTGATTCTGCATTGTGTATTAACTGTACCAGATAGTTTCTTATGCAGGCTCTCTGTGACAAACTGTGCAAAAGGTATTTATCACTAGCGATGCCTTTTGAATGAACTGTACTGTAGTGCCTATTTTATCCCTGCAGGTGTGTCTGTGTTTTATTTTGAGAGAAATCCTTTTCAGCTCTCTGCTCGAGAAGAAAGACTTTGTCCCAAAATGATCCTCAGAGACTCTTGAAATGTAGCATCCACAACACGTTGCTTATAAATATGGCGTAGGCTTGTCAGCTTGTCCAAACATTAATACCTCTGAGAAACAGCATCATGAAAAATGTAACTTGTTTCTCTGTCTGGGCCTATTAAATCTCCCATTAAGCTTCCAAAAGCAGTCAATACCCAGAGCCTGAACCATTTGATTCACTTTAGAGATCGCATCTCACCCTGCACACTCTCCAGCCACACTGTGTTTTGTGTTGTTCCTCAGTGCGGATAGTGACACTTGGCTGAGGAAAACACAAAGCTTGACAGCGTGTAAGATTTATAAACATAAACTGTCCTCTCTTCCTGCCAATAATTTACTAAATGCCAACATCTCAGACAATAATAGCTTTAATCTGACACTTTAATAGTCCTTTTGAAATATGCACCAACTGTAGGAATTGTTCATACATGTAAATTGACTAGAATGACACCAAGACATTTAGTTGCAGCCTCGAAGACATGGGAAGGTTACACTGAGATATCTGGTGTTATACCACCTAGCACACACAGTAGCAGTGCTAATGAATACCTAATATATCTTGATATGACAGCTGGCATGTATGGAGTTACATAACAGATGGCAACAAATGCTCTATAACAGGATGATGGCTGCGTATGCCCACATTGATTTCCTCAAGGAGAAATCTAAGTCCATAACAGGTCTATTCCTTTCGCTTTAAGCACAAATCTCATCACCCCAGACTGCGACATTATCCTTTCCGCTTTTCAGCACTGTGGCACGTGCCAGATATCCCCACTGCAGCACAACTTAATCCACAAGTCACTGAATATGTGTGATAAAGTAGTGTCTTTCAACTTTCTCGTAAAATAACCTCAGATGTCTTGAGCTAATATAGAGATCAATCAAAGCTGGGTTTGAATGGTTTTGGTCGGATAATTGTGATGGGGATTATTTTCTTCATTTCCTTTAGCACCTCTAGAATCTCAGAGATATTGTGAAATTATGCCGCACACACTTAAAAAATTACACATTTTCCTGAATATATTGGATCATGACTTATGCTTGTCAAATTGTGTTAGTTAGGAACTGTATGAAAATTATTAGGGGGTAGGGTAGATAGATGTTAGAATTTTACTTTATTTCCTTCCATCTTTCTTAGTTTACTTTCTTGGTTAAAAAAAAATAAACACACATGTGAAATCAAAGTGTATTTGGCTAAATGTTGAGGAAAATATTTCTGTCTCTGTAACTGGCCTTTATATATTTTTTTTTTGTCATGTATTTTACATAATTCAGACGATTTGCACTGTGTTAGTTTTTTTATTGGTAGCACATGAACATTAATATATGTATGTGTAGATTTCCATTAATTAGGTTCTTAAATGCATGTAAACAGTTAACCTAGAAACATGGTTTCTATGAGCAGCCTGGTTACTTAAGTGCATGTAAATACAGCCTGTGTGATTTGGAATAAAACCAGTGTCACTAAAGTGTAAACATACAGTGTGTTGTGATGGGGCATGTGTTTCTGTTGTTCTTCTTAGAAACACAGTCTGAGTTAATAAAATCCTGTAATTCATACTGTATGGAGCAAACGTCAACTAATTGGTGAAATCACATGAAAATTTTAGTTTTCATTATTTTGTTTGCCATTAAACCAGACAATTGTGGTATATTTCTGCAGGAAGCCAGTGGCCCAAAGTAAATGTTTTAAGGTTTACTTCTTACCCTACTTCCTCAATGTTCATACAGTCCCTTACACAGTATTTAAAGCTACATTTTAGCTGCACAGTCATTCTTATTCTATAATATACATAATACTTACACTTACTCTACTGTGATCTTGGGTCCTTAACTAAAATATAGCAGAATCATTTTGAACACAGTTTACAATGATTATGATATACTTATTAAACTCACATATTGGAATGCAGGTATTGTGGGAAACTCAGCCTAAAACATGAAAAAAATGGATTGCCCCATATTTGTCCTAATTACAGCAGCTGTGATCAACTTTTCAGTTGTTGTTGTTGTGTCCAATTATTTCCTTGACCAAATCCCTACAGTCCTCTTCCAGCACTGGGGCTGGAGCTCAGCAAACGAGACGCTGCCTAATATTGTCTGGAACATTTATCCACGATGTAGAGGTTCACTGTGGTGCGCACATTTGATACCGACTCATTAGCTACATCTAATTCCACATTTATCCCTATGATTTGACTTCCAATCTTGAATGGTAATGAGAAACTAATTGTGTTTCCATACATGTTCTAGAGTTGTAGTGTATGCCATAATTTCAAAGCTCCACTTAATATTTCTCCCCTGTTTCCTATTCTTTACCTGTTAGTGTCTCAGAGTGTGCACTCTGGTCTAATATTGTGCTATTACAGAAAAAACATATTTATCATTCTTGAACCTTGCGGCGAATAATTGACCATTTATTCACTAAAAGGAAGTGCAAATTCTGCATAATGTCAGAATTCTGAAATGCAGCAAATTGACAATGCATGATAAGCTATCTATTTGTGTAAGTGCTTGGCTTTCCTTTGTTACTTGTGATTTAACATCTAAAGTAATTGGCTGGGTGTTGTCTTCTGCAGTGAAGTTCAGCAGCACAGCCAAAAACTAACTTCCTGTGGTGCAACAAAGAAGATGAAAAGCGATTATGCAAGGCAGTGGTGAATAGTGTGTGATAATGTACGATATCCCAACAAATCTAACTATGGCTCTCAGACAATAACACACAAGAACTGGCATCCTGATGCAATTCATCTCCATATTCTTAGCCTTTTAAATAAATGTGCTAATATATAAAAAGAGAGAAACCACACACTGTTTGTAATACTGATTAGTTCTGAAAAGTGTTATCAAAGTTTGCCTTAAGATATATCAACTGTTTTTCTGTGGTAAGCCAGATGTCTTCGATCTTGATGCAAGTAATAAGATACAGCAAGAATATACCAATACCAATGCTGATCCCACACACACACATACACACACACACACACACACACACACACACACACACACACACACACACACACACACATACACACACACTATCCCACCCTAAAAATAGAGGACAAAGACATGCTTTCCAATCGGATTTCTTGAGCTCATACTTTGATGAGAGTCTGCCTATTTCATCGATCTATATGTTATCTCAAACCAGGAAGGCCTCCACTCTAATAACGATGGTTGGATGAAAAGTCCCTTTAGATGCTGTTATGTATTAACCTCCCCTACCTAAAAAAAAGGACACAAACAAAACAGAAAGAAATTTTTGTGTAAACTTGGAACACAAACTTGTGAAGATCCTCTGTGAATCAAGTGCTCTCATTAGGTATGCCAAGAAATCCAATTAACTTTCAGCTGCTGCATGCATGCATCCATGAAAAATGAAATTTCACACTATAGTTTTAAAGTTTTCATGTTCTCATCTCGTTTTCATTGTTTGACAACACTGAATCAAATTGGACTTTCAATGCAGCTTTTAGACACTAATCAACAGAGGTGTGACAGTTGAAAACATCTCTAGAGAGTGAGCTAAATCACGTTTAATACATGCATCTGTATTTCATGTACAGCTGCATGGCACATGGCACTGTTGGCAATTTCCTGTTTTTTTGCATAAAGTAGTCATGAAATGTGATCAGATCTTCCCGAAGTCACAAATATCCACAGACATAATATTTCTAAGAGGATAAGTCTTAGAAAAATAATGTCTTTAGCAAACACATTCATTAAACATACAGAGTAATGGCGGAAAAAGTGAAACAGTATTTTAATGACTGGTTGAACCACCTTTGGCAGTAATAACCTTAACCACACACTTCCTGTAGCTGTGAATCAGACCTACACAATATCCAGGAGGAATGTAGGTTCACTGTTCCTCACAGAACTGCTTAATTTCAGCCACTGTCTTAGGTCGTAGAGTCGTAGAGTGCATGGTTCTCTTGGAGTCATTCCACAGCTCTATTTTTCTTTTTCTTCCCACTGCAAGCATACAAATACATGTTTACTTTCTGGTGTGCAATTATTTAGAAGCAGGTATTGTGACTACAGCCCCTAATAAGACACACATGAATTATCACTGGTGCAGACTTTGGGTTTTAGAAACCACATAATTAACTTAATCTGTGTGTATTCAAGAGGTTGGAACTGATTGTTGTGTAAATTCACCAGTATCCACTTTTAAAGCCAAAACTACACAGCAGAGGCTTTTGTTGTGTAGAGAGACTGATAGTTTTTTCTGTTTTCGTAGAAAGGTACTAATAAATCATCCATATCTATAGGTTTTTTGACTTATTTGATAGGGACTACGTATATTAATGAACATCTGTATCGATTCAACCACAGATGTAAATATGCCGGATTATAGGATAACTGGTGAATCTAAATTTCCCCTTAGGTCTGAAAGTGAGTGTCTGTACTGTATACGTAAGCTTTACCTCCCAGATAATTTGAATGTGGCCCAAAAAATATCAAAAAATAAACCACAAGTATAACATAGAAACATATAGCCAATTATTTGTGGTTTTCTAATACACCAAATAAAAATGAATCCATCCAACAAACACGTACTTGCATTAAGAATGAACTTTCATTCATACTGTAACTGGAGATGGGTCAAAGAACTAGACAGCCTTGTGCTGCAGATGAATATAAATACCATCTTAAGTCTGAATATTAATTTGATATACAGTAAGCTGTAGTCTACAGTGTTAAATACTGACCTGGAGGTGGTGAAAACATCTAGAAACATGTTTTTTTTTCATATTTGCGATCAATTTATCTTACTTTGCAAGCCAAATTACATCTACTTTCATATATAATCTTTAGAAAATGAAAGTGAAAACTTACAAGGGGGTATCTTTTAAATGCCTACAGCTATTCTGACTTTTGTGAGAGTTTTTGAAAAGGTTTTTCATCCCTCGAAACGATTACTGACTCATCCGTGGAGCACGTGTATGAGAGGAATTACAATCAAACTGTCATTACCTGGAGGCCAGTTGTACAGGTAATTGTGTGAGGATGACAACAGGTTGGCCAAAATTGAGGCTCATCTTCCTCTGGCTAGTTCAACACCTGCCCGCTGGCCACCAGCCTGTTTTTTTTTATTCTGACAGGCTCAGCAAGAATGATTGATGCCCAACGGCCTCTGAGTGTCTCAGTGCCAAGTTGCTTTATCCATACAGTATTCTCTCTTGAAACTCATTTAGGCTGCACCTGTCACTGCACACACTGGCTTCTTGATGCGTTCCCTTACAGGCTCACTTTTCGTGGACACGCACTCTGTCTACATAAGCAGCTAATGTGTCACGCACACAGTAATATTTTGGAAACTGTAACCACCTTTAGGTGGATTTCTGAGGCAATGTAGGCTAAAAAGTTGTAACTCTAAGCTGTTTAGCTGATTGTGCACAATGCTCGTGGCTGACAAAAGGTTTAATAAGGAAATATGCTGCAAGCACCAGGCAGTGTAGATGTAGGTGACAGGAAGCTCATTGTTTACATCATTTCATAGATCCCGGCCAAATGGCACAGTGTCTGTGCTGTAACAGAGCAGGCTCCATTGACACACTCCTTCAAGACTAGAAATATAGAAGCACTTGAGCTTTTTCTCTATTGTATGGCATTGATAATCTCAGTATTTTAACCGTGTATGACGCTGACCTAAATGCACTGCAGTACTGAACTCTTTATCCTCTTTTTATGCCACACACACACACACACACACACATACACACACACACACACACACACACACACACACACACGCCTCTTTTAGCTCCAAAGAATTTTAAACCTCCCAATGTCCTGATACTATTGCATTTTTCATTGGTATTTTAAGCAAAGAGTTGTGAGGTCTTAGAAGTCAGCTGGCATTAATTCCTCTGAGGCAAAGGGATTCAACTTCTCCCTGGAAAGTGGCTTAAAAGAAACTTCTCCTGCTTCCAAATGACTACATTTCACCTTTCTCACATATTCTCACCTATTCTTATATTCCTTGGTGGACAGGAGAACAATAGATAATTGAATAGGAACAGAGTTTATTCTGTGTAACGTCCAACAATCAATCTATTTACCTGTGCTAATGGATGTTATTAATATGTAATTTTTTTCTCCAAGAAAATTATAAATGAATTTGACCAAACAGAGAAGTTGACTAATTGTCTCATTGTTCTCTGTGGTCATGGACAACAGGCTGTCAGGAGCGCAGGTGTATGCATAATACATCAAGGCAAGCAGAAATACAAGGAACCTGAGATCATTAGTGCTGCTTTGTGGGAAAAAACATGAAATTTAATACATTTCTTTTTCAAACTACCATGATAGTGAAACCATACATCACTCAACAGAGAGGTTTTAGTTTTTAACTGAAATAATCCTAATGAGCTTTACAATCAAGGTGCTGAGAAGTCTCGTTTAGGCTTAAATCAACTTCTCCATTCGCATCACATTTATTCTGGCCAGTTTGGAGAACCAGAAATTCTTATGAGTGTTACTGTGAGATGCAGTTTGAACAAAGCCTGACTTTTGGTACAGAGTAATGGCGGCTGTCTGTGGGGAGCTGACGTCCACAGCGAGGTGGGTGTAGCCTTGTTCTTTGCAGAAGTCCAACGCCTTCTGTGTCAATCGCGAGCCCAGGTTTTTTCGGCGCCATGAAAACTTCACAATTGCATGTGAGATTTCACCATAACTGCCTTCTCCTGCATCTTGGGCAAAGTCTGACTCTCCTTGTATCACTCCTCCGTTCAACTCCTCAAACTTCTCACCTTCTTCTTCTCCTCTCTTGCCGATCACCGCCAACATCCCGACCACCGTGGAGTGGCCGTTAACGTCAGCCTCCGCCACCCAGAAACCGTTATCTGGGTTTTGCAGGTAGTTGGCTTCAATGTCGGCCATGTCTGTGCTCATCCGCCTCATCATGTAGTCTTTATAGATTTCGTGGCAGCAGTAATAAATAAGGCCTGCCCATGCGCTGCCAAACAGTAAAGCCTGAAAGTAGGAGCTGCCTCCCAGCACATAGCCCGCCATGGAAATACTCAGAGCTATGCCAACATGGTCTGGATGGCGCATGGCCTTGAAGAAAGCTGGATACACATGCTCAAGTATCCCATCGTGAAAGAGGGAGATGACCTCATTTTGATCTGAGGGTTTGTATTCCCTGATGGAGAACTGAACTGTAGGTTAGAAAGAAAAACAGAAAGAAAAAAGAAAGAAAGAAAGAAAGAAAGAAGGGGAGGGGGGAGACAATGAGAGCTCAGTGAGACTAATCTGTCTGTTGTTGCAATGAGAAATTCCTGCTGGATTTCACAATGGGATCAATACGCTCATGTAACTTGTTGTTGATACAAATCAAAAACTCAGTACACTTCTTCTACAGTTTCAACCAATAATTTACTATGCAACTCTTTTTCACATAAATTTAACACATAGGTATTTGCACATGACAACCTGAGGTGAAAAGCACAATTAAAAGTATTATAGCTTTGTTTCTCTGCAACACATCGAGAGTGAGTCATTCTGAGATGCAATGCAATTAGGCCTCGAAAGTGCTAATGATGAAAATCACTGTGAGGTGAGTATCCTGAGGCAACAAGACAAAAGAGCTAGAATTGAAGCGAAATGTGTTATATGTCATCCAGGTATGTTAGCAGTGCCATTCAATTACATCCTAGCTGTCTTATTAGCGCTCCTGTTTGTAACTGACTCGACTGCTTGAAAAAGATATAAAAGATTATCAGAGCATCAACTTACAGTTATGTTTCTGGGCCATGTCGACTCTTTCCCCTTGTCTTTCCCTCACTCTGAAGGGCTTTACGCTGCTGCTCTCCCCTGATCTTAAGCCACACATTGTGATAATCAGCCACTCACAGACAGGATTGAAATTAGACTGAGCATGCTCACCTATGGGTACGCACTACAAGACCTCGAATGACACTGAGGGAGTAAAATATTGAGGTTTCTATGAGAAACTTTAAAGATAGATTGAGATAACAGTGATTTTAGGGAGCAAGATTTACGTTTAATTGAAATTAATCACACTGGTGCTTTGATTTGATGATTTTTTTTAAAGTTAATTATCTCAGTCAATAGAGTAAAGAACTCAATCATTGGATTTCACAGGGAGGATGAGCACAGATCCGGAATGTATCTGTTAAGAAAACTGAGCAGAATGTAAATTCATTCCTCATTCAAGCACGTCATAGATATTTAGAAGTAAAAAATGTGGTGTTTTCTCAGATGTCACTTCTTTTCAGCAATATAAGGAGAAGGTAGAATGAATACTGTCCAGCCCACCTTGACATAAAAGTGTCCTGTGGCGTCAGTGACAGTGTCCTGTGCAATAACCTCTGACATGATTCAATTTCCTCAGCACTGCAAGGGCCTTTACACCTCTTTAAATCAATAGCACTGCCTCATGAATGTATGAGTGCTGGAAGGTCAAGCAACTCTGGAACTTTCCCAAACCATTTCACAAGAGCATGTGACTTCTGCATCCTGCCAACGAAAGGTTCCCAAACCACTGGATTGGGTAAGCATGTGCTTCTATGTAAACTGAGCAGTATGCAATCATTTGCCTTAAAATAGTAGTGAAATCCAATTTTATATATTATCAAAAGTAGTTTTTTAGAGATGTGTTGGCAAATATGACTGTAGGTTATGTTTAATGTATAAATAACACAAAAGAAAGTCTAATTTCAGTAATTTCTGGATGATATTCATGTTGCAGTATTGTTCATGCTGGTCACATTAGTGAAGTGACCTCTTGGTCTGATTAAGATGAAATTCTCACATAGATCAGAGTCAGATAGTAAGTTCAGTAAACTGAGACGATTTGATTCTTAAGTCAAATTAGTCTCTCAAATGAAAAACAAATGTACATACATACAAACAATAATTTTATATTTAAAGTTTTAAATAAATATTAATCAGCTAAACATTTCAGATAAAGCATGTTCTCATAAACCTTGTCATTTAATGCTTGTTCACTATTAGAGTTAATTTTATAATAGACAGCAAGTGCTCTGATTACTGATGAAGCTCATGAGGAAATTTACTAGGAGATTCAATAGAGGAGAAAAGGTGGCGAGCATCGTTAATTAAGACCTCAACAGCAAAATGAATTATAAAATTCATCACTAATGCAGCCTATGAGACAACTCTCCTCGTCCTTACTATCTTGGCTCTTTCCCTAAATGGCCCATTATGCTCGGATAAAACCTTAAGGAACATTTATCACATTTAAGCCACTTATGTCTCACTGTGTTTGTCAGTTGGTGGGCTGAGCACAATGCTGCTGGTATACTAATTCTGTTTTTAGCTTGTTGTTAGCTGCTTTGTTCATGTTATAGACGGTATAATATAAGTCGCTTGTGTTGTAGGACTGTGGAAAACACTGTAGAATGAAACAATGTTAAGAAATGGCAGCACCTGAGGGGGTGCCCTGCAGATTGACTGCATTCTTCCAACGCTGAAATTTTCTGTAATTTTTTTTGTTGATAAAAATAGGTCAAAGGGCATGATTTGAAACCACTAGTGGTTATTTGTGGAATTGTGGAACCAGACAAATGCAACAGTGGACTACTGAGTGGGGCCCAGCATTTAATAAAGCTTAGTTAGGCTTGGTTAAAGCAGCTGAGTAGCTGCTCTTTGTTTGGGTGAGAGCAGGATTCAAAGGCTGCTTAAAGGTATGTTAGAGAATGGTGTTAGCAGTCAGAAGGCCCAGTGGATTTATAACAATGCATTTGGTAGAGGAATGTTCAAATCTGGTAAAACCACCATTTAATTGTAATACTACCTTTAAATGTAACAGTCCTGCAGTTCTGTATAGGATTTTAGGCATTTCTCGATAAGTGTTCTAAAAATGGGAGAGGATGTGGTGTCATGATTCCATCCTATGCTACAAGTAGCTCTTATCTTGATACTGGGTTTTGTTTTCTTTACATTTGTCAATTTGCCCCACCTTTTTCCTCTTAAAGACAACCCAGCCTCCTGAAAATTAACCGAGTTCACAATCTTTCCCTCCAACCCAGTGCTGTGAGTGCCTGAAGCCAACCATAAAACACATTAATAGAGTTGGAGTCGCATATCTGGATGTTGAGAAGAGAAAAGAGGAAAAGGGATGTTGTAGATTATGGTGGACACAAAACGTCACCTGTGGATATTTAATTGATATGTTAAGAGACTTCAACACAGGCCATTATGTTGACAGAAAATGTAATTGGCTTGTATTTACATTCCCCACAGAAATGTGTCTAAGGTTCCAGTTTAGTTGTATAGAAACGAAATTTTTAGTAGATTGGCTTTGTCAGATTTTAAAAGAAATGTGGCTTGTGCCAACCATGAGCACATCTACACAGAGGCAAAGGGTAGCTACCTGGCTGCCCAACTGAACCTAACTAGGGTTGTAACATCTTACACAAAAGGCAATAAAGGATTATCTCTAGTGCAAATTTATTTTGAGTTTACCAACTATCAGCTGAGAATAAATTAGTAACTAAGTGAAGCTGTGTTGCAGTCCACAACTGTGATTGATGCACTAGATCATTTTAGTGGTTGCAGAAATGTTGTTCTTCTCTCCTTCTCTATATTCTGCCTTAGTATTCTGCTGTAATTGCATTAAAAATCACTGTTGTTAAACATCTATTACCTCTAATTCACAACTGCACTGGGCCCTGCATATGTTTAAAGCAAAAGCATAAATCAAGTCTAAAGGTATAATCAGAAAAATCTACTCAAAGTAATTGAGTACATCAATTTTCAAATATTTTACTATTGTACTTGGCTGAGCTGTGTTTTTTGTGCCAGCAGTAGTCGTTTTGTACAGCACTGCAAGAGATTCATTATTTTATCAAGGATTAAGTTGATGATTATTTCCTTGATTACTCATTTGAATGTTCAGTTTTAAAAAATGAGTCCACAGTGACACATTGACCATGTGCACAACCAACAGTACAAACCTGAACAGTAAAAACGTTACAGTGTTTCTCTCTGAAATGCAATGGAATGGAAGTATTTAGGCATTAAAAGAAAATACAGTTTTTTTACTTAGCTCTTGAGTAAATGTACCTGAATATTACAGTAATGAATGATTTCGCTGAAATTCATTTAGCTTTTTACATCATACACCTATACAGTTTCAGTAATAGATGGTAAATGTTTGGAACCGTTGAGATCCTGTCAAAAGCATTTTGTAATAAAACACATGATGAAGTTGTTCGGACACCTGAAGTTATAAAACAAGTCATAAGCGTTTCTTGCAAATTGGTAAAGTACAAGCTGTGGCATTAATCAAGTCGAATTGGAACAGTGAATGTGTCACGGTATGACTAGTTTTTAGTACATAATACTTCATCATGGCAGTAATATTCATTTCACTTGATAAAATTAGCTAAGAGTGCTTCAGAGTTGATTGCACATTGTCTTGAAACAAAAAGCCACGAGAAAAAAAGATTAAAGTTGCCCTGGAAACTAACCAGTGTAGGCTCCACTTCTAACGGGCCCCTGAGAACCCAGTGAACTGCATTTTTATTCATGGACATGTACTAGGGGAAGGATTGTAAGGGAAAGAGCCTGTTCGATATGCTTGTCATAGAGCTACGACATTAAGAGATTAAAGCATTACATTATTGAGTGTTTCCCTTCATATGTAGTGGCTGGTCATCATTTGAACGCACCTCAGACAACCTTATTTCCAACTGACTGCCTCACCAAAAAAAAAGGAAGAAAAATCTGAATTCACTTACCTTGTGGCTTCCTGTGCCTCATAAATGCATATATACAGCTCTAAAAAAATTCCCCAATCATTTCCATGAAGTGGCAGCCATTTTTCATTATTATAGTAATGCATTTGCTCCTGTGTAGAATATATGTTTAGACATTTTTCAGCATTTATGATGTGGCAATGTCTAAAAGTGCCCCTGTCAAAATAAAACATGGGTATTGGTAATTTTCAGGACATAACACAGGACACATTCAGTAAAGGTGCCTTCACTTGTGCAGGAAAATACAAATGTTGTAGTGTCTGATGCGTCACAATTGAGCCTGAACACATCAGCTATTTATTATTAATATTTTCTACAATATATTAAACACTATATAATAGTAATTTCGCATCTCATAGAGAAAGGACAAGTGTGACTTTTGGGAAATCGTCATATTCCCTCAGAGCGTTGGATGAGAGGTTTGATACTAGTCCCTTGTCTGTATGAAGCTATTTCCAGCAGTCAGCAGCTAATAAGCATCAAGATTAGAAACAGAAGGAAATAGTCATCCTGGCTCTGACTAAAGGTAACAAAATCCACCTAAATCTAAAGCACCAGCTCACCTAATTTTACAGAGGGTTATGTATTGGACTATTTCTTGGCTGGGAAGGGAGCAGCACTTTCTTGGCTTCTCACCTGGTTGACTGGCAGAGAAATACTTTGGCACATAACTCCCTGTAAAACAACTGATTGTTGTTTTTACACTTTGGTTTCCGTTAATTAGTGAGATTTAGAGGTTCTGGTTGTCAGATTTTGTAACTTTTGAACAGAGTTCAGTTAGGTTTGCTAAATTAGCCGTTTGCTGGCTTCACATGTTCAATGGGACCATGACAATTATTGATCTTTTCATCTAAACTGTAACGATTTTCACTGTAAAATGAAACACCACCAGCAGGGAGGTAAGGTATTTTACTGTTATTCTACAGTGCATGTACTGTTATTTATTTAAACTGTATATTACTGAATATTCTATTACAGTATATGACAGCAGGAAAACTGGATCGTAATTTCACACTTTTAGCCAGCAGGTTGCTGCTTATTTCTATGGGCTAATAAAATCTGCTACTTTTGCAATTATGTCCTATGAATATTCAAAGATGAAACTGCTGTTGTTTATAAGTTAATCATTTCTTCAACTTACCTGACAGATATTATAGCCTCACCTAAGATGATCAAGTAAAATCAGTCAACAACTAAATTCAACAACTGTTCAAAATCTGTGTCGGAGTTGGAGTCAACGTTTAATGTGACTCGCATGACAAAGATAGAAACACTGAGAAATGACTTCAGTGCAGCGTTGGTTGGAGTTTATCCTGGTTTCGCAGTAAACAATAGTGAGCGCCTGTCAAACAAAACAATACTGAATGCTACTAATTTTGAGAGGTAAACATAATGTCACCTTGGCACGACTGAACTGTCCAGGGTCAAGCTCAGTCATTCACAATCAGTTTTTCAATCAAGTAGTCTTTTATGAGCAATTATATTCATAATCAACTGGTTATCTACTGTAACAAGATGTTGCCATTAAGAACCTTTGGGCTACATCCATGACTAAGATAATGATAGACGGCGAGTAGACTTGTTCAAGGATGATAGCCCATATTTTCAGAACCTGACATTATATATACAAGAAAATATGCTGTTATATATTAACCTACTGCACCAAATGTTGATTTACATACAAACACTGGTTATTTAAAATTATTTACATTTACAGTTGTATAGCCGCTTTAAATTTACAGCAATTTACTAGAGTGTAATTCTCAGCAAGAGAGAGAATAAATATACAGTATTTACAGATTACAGCTGTATTAAACAAAAAGTGCTTTTGTTGCATAAAGCAACCAGCAACATGCAGGACTCAAGCATGAAGTGATGTCCAGTATGAATTCATGGAAAAACATTTCCATGCAACAGACATAACAGACATAACTGTCAATACAAAAATATTTTTGAGTCGTGGAGCGCTGTCAAAGTGCTGTGGCACAGACTTACAGAACAGCACTGGCATTAGGCTTGCGGTATACTTGCTGTAGAGCAATGTAAATATGCTGCTTACGGCCGTGTCATCTGAGGCGTTGTTCACATGGGTTTGAACACGTTAGCCACACGGGGCAGACAAGAGCTTATGCTCACTGACTGAAGAGGAAGTCTGTTCTTGGCGTAATATAAGGCTACAGTCACACTGCAGGCAAAACTGGCCCAAATCTGATTTCTTTCTGGTAGTGTGAACAGCACAAATGACATCCCATGCGGTAGCTGCAGCCATGCCAGGGCTGTGGCCAGTTCACATTGGAGTGTGATATATTGCATTTTAAAAATAGCGGGAACAGACACATAAAAAATTGGATCTCAGCAAAAAATCCTTTTTGAGCATTAAGACCCGCAGTGTGAACGTAGCCTAAGAACCACATTCTCACATTTATTGACTCATCTCACATGCAAATGATAACGATACGATAATGAAACGTAGTAATAGTGATCAGACGCAGTAATCACAGAAGGTCAAATACTGTGCAATACATCCATCCATCCATTATCCTACACGCTCTTCCTCAGGGTCATGGGGGTGCTGGAACCTATCTTAGCTGTCATTGCACATCCTGGATTCAGATTCACACCTACATGCAACTTACAGGCACCAATCAAGCTAACTGCGTGTGTTTGGACACTGGCAGGAAGATGGAGTACCCCAAGACAAACACGCAGATACAGGGAGAACATACAAACTGCAAACAGAAAGGTACCAACAGTCGCATGGAATTGAACCTAAGTTGGTGTGAGTGGACAGTGTTAACCACTACACCACCATGTTGCCACTATACAATATGCACTAATGCCAAAAGGGTACTTGCCACAAATCTATGACATGACACAGGTTTTGATGTATGGGTTGGACACAGTGCAAGTATGTGACGGTCTGGGTCGATTGATTTTAAGTCTCATGCTACAAGTAGCTGGTAGAGTAGAGCTGGTAGAGTAGTTGTTATCAACCTGGTGGTTTGTTGCTTTTGATAAAAGCGTCTATTAAATGTCAGTTTGAGTTTCATTTTTGAACAGGTCACAGAGTACTGAGCAACCTGAGAGTACATTATGCTTTGGTTGTCTAGTAATACTGTCTTAGATAATAAGAGATATTGTAATTATAATAAAAGTCACAACAGAAGCAAGAGCGTTGACAGTCTCCTTTAATATCTTGTCCTATAATAACTTTACTTTATCACAATTTAAGTAATGTCTTTTTCTTTGTAACTGCTAAGGCACTTCACCTATTGTATGCAGACAAAAGTGATTGTCTCACCTCAAAGTGAGAATCCCAGGTAATCTTCATACTGAAAATAACAGAATTTCAGACACATAAGAAACTCTATTAAGATGCTTCAGGCTACAGTGTTTTAAATTCACATGTGACATAACAGAAAACGTCAAGGTGTCCGTAAACAATGCTCGAACGTGGAATGATCCGCTCCAGACATTACCAAACGTCTAAAACTCACAGATGCATCCCTCATGAGGGCAGTCGGTCCCGACTCTGAATAAAAATTTCATTCCTTGTGTGTAAATCATGGCTGTTTGTGAAGTAAAACATTTAAAGTCTGACCTGAGGGCGGTGCCACAGAAAATAATGATAGGATCAGAGTAAAGATGATTATGAAACAGATATCAGCTCCACATGGGCAAGAAAATGAGTGGAACAGAAATAGGTTTCAGAGGTCAACTAAAATTACAATTCATTGCTTCAAGCTGTGTGACCCTGCTCACAAAATGTCATTGCTCTCAGCCCTTTGATATCTAAAGTCATGTGGGTAAATAGCTGGGTTAGTTTGTCTTAGAGGTAGCTGTACGGGAGATGATTAGTGGGTGGTCGAAATCTAAATGTTGCATCCTCTGGGTGCATAATTATATCCAGTAAATGTGGGAGCAGAATAGTTTTAGACACATCTCATCGTAAGCAAACTGGATAAGGGAAAACTCTGTGCTGTTGTTAGCGGTCAACTCAACAGCACACCCTCATTCACTCTGCCAGTGAATGGTGGCTGGCGGCACCTAAAGGCATGAAAAACTGCAACTATCCATGCACTTATTAAGAATGATATTCAACGCTATCTGCCCCCTTATATTTATGCCTCCTGGGTCAGAAAACAATGGGTAACATCACATCTGTCTTACTGCAGTCAGCCCATCACAGAAGACAATCAGACTGAACCCAGAGAACTATAACCCTCTGCATCATCTTTCCCATAACAATTGCATTTTAATATTAAGGACTCTATATTTCCACTCAGGAAAATTTAAACTGAAGGACCAGCTTCCTTCCCTGTTGCAACTATATGGCACATAACACTTCAGTCACAGTCACATTACAGCCAAAACCTCCAGTTTCAGAGAGTCTCACAGCTGCACTTCCATTCTGTGATTTACCTTCTCTCAAATCCATGGGCTTCAGTATATTGAGAAAACCAGCAGACCTATTGATGCAGAATGGATCTTGGATGTGACAAACAACAGGTCCCAAAGGATGTGGTCAGCATGTGGGTGATTATTCTATAAATGGAAAACAGGAAAACAGGAATTTTCCAGATGTAACACTGCTTCATATAGTAAAAAGGATTAGAGGTGTTATTAGCGCACGCTACGGTGCCTCTCAGTGGGAGAACAGTTAACCCAAATATTTCTACAGTAACGAATTCCCTTGACCCTTCTTTTGAACAATCTCCTTGTCTTTTGAGCCTTGGGTTGTGTCTGCTGGGATGTCTTCTTCTGTAACACTGACACTCATCATTTTCTTTTATCTCCATCCAACTCTACTTGATATGCTGGTGTGTGTATCTGCTACCAGCTAATATGCTCTGTGCTGTGTGAATCAACCAAATCTGACATGGCTATAGCTCATGATTGGTTTGGCGGAGAACTGTTCATATTATGACTGGGTTTTTTTGTTAGTTTAAACATGGTTGAAACTGTATTGAAGCTAGGAATAGTTAATTCACAATGTGTATCTTTATCGCTTCATCACCCATCCCTACCTAAACCCCAACCTCACAGAAATGATTCCACTTCCAGTGTAATATCAGTGCAGCCAAGGTGAACACCAACTTTAAAAGCACACAGTGTTTTTCCTGTTGTGCTGGAAAAATAAATGCTTGACGTTAGAACAGTCAGTAATAGGCTACATACATGTAGCCACAGAGTGCCCACCTTGGCCCCTTTCCACCACAACATAAAACCATGCAGTGTTAATATTAACACAGCGTTTAAATAAAATAAAATAAAATGCTAAAAGTAGCTGCAGCCATTGTGGTACAATTTTGTTAATGAAATCTAAATAGAACTGTTTAAACTTCACAAATCCAACCAATAAGAAATTCACTGAGTAAAGGTGGTCTGTTTGCTTTTCTCTTGAATACAGATTGAACGACAACAAAGGGCTTTTCAGCAGAACTATATTATGGCTCAGGCTCATCCCAGGCTCTCTGGGGACAGCTGGGTCAGGGAAAGGAGCTGCAGCAGCAGCAGCCTGAAACTAAACTCCATCTATCACATTTAAAAAGCTGCCCACCTCTACCAAGCCACAAATGTGCCAAGAGGATGTTGAGGGAATTATAGAGCTTTGGCTGCAAGATAAAACTGTGAATAACCATTGACTTGTTTTTCATTAGAGAATCTGTTATTGTTGTAAGGTTAATTACTGCCTTGAGGATACGGCTCAAAAGAATACAAGTATGGCTGAGAGCAACATCAGATTTGTCTTAAAAAAGGACACATTCTGAAGAGCAGCAACTTCAGGAAACCCAGATTAAACAAAGGATGTCGGGCAGAGGACACAATGAATGAAAGAGAAAAAACACTATTTGACCCTGCTCACAGTAAAATAGTGAATACAGCAATGACTGAAAAACTGACCAAGGTAAAAGCAGCATTTGGAGATTTTAACATATCCTGTTTCCTTTCTCTCCCGTTCAGTTTGGGAGAAATAAACACGTGCGCTTCTGTGTGCAAGAATCAACATCGTATTTTCACATGCAGGTGATTTACACCGCATTTATCACAGAAATTATCAGCGTGCTTGTGTGTTTTTCACATATTTCGACTTCAGCGCACTGATGTGCACTGCTTGGCTTCATTTAACCTTCATCTAAAAACACGATTGGTTTATCTGACTTTACTCCCACCTCTCCACTCAGCCCAATATTTTCCGCAGCAGTTCTTTTGTGCAGACGTTCACCCATTTTAATGTCATTATTATTCATGTGTTGTTTCTACCCATCAAGTTAAATATTGTCATTTTCATTTCTCCCCCATTTCTGATGTTAATGCATGACAACCTGATGGAATATCCTGTTTAAAGTAGGTCTTAATTTTACACAGCCGTGCCGGCAGAGAAGTAGAGTCTGTTATTAGCACTTTCAGTTATTTATTTTTCCATTACCTGGTCGGGTTCATTTAAAAGTAAACAGCCTTGTGTTTGACAAGAGGAGGATTTTTTTAATGGACTCTACCAAACTGTATGCCAAGATAGGATTAGATGTAGAGAGGATTCAAGTGTAAAATGTGTCTATGCATCAAATCATTTTATCTGATGTAGTGCATTAGAAATGCAGATCCCACAATGCACTGTGCATAAAAGCACAAGTCTTTTGGCTTTTGACAAGGTAGGAGCACTCTCTGAGAATTCATACTGAACTCTCAGATCGAAAGGATTAATAAAAAGCAATTTGCTTCATCGATTTATCGCATATTTGTAGAATATTGTTAATTATCGCTGTGTAGGAGAGACTCCAGAATCGGGGCAGTATTTTAAATACAGTAAAGGTTATCTAAGTGACCTCTACTCCGGCTAATTCCAGCACTGTGCCTCCGCTTCTTAGTGGAACTGGAATTAGTGAGAGCAACTGAACCGTAATGTGATCGTTATTTTCATCTTCAGAACCTAAAATGAGATTGTGCCTTACAATAAAGTAATAAAGAGCTACCTAACTTTCTGTGTGTAGAAATGCAATAAACGCTTATAGACTAACATTATGTCTAAACTTGGCAATTAGCAAGTTGAAGCATTGAGAACCAGGATAAGTGTAAAGCATGAAGTTCTTTCAGTAATCATTCGCTGCGTGTGGCCAGTGCTGTAAAAACAACTCAGATCATTTAACACCACGATGTAAAACATACTTAATATGAGGAGAAAGTTCTTTAAAAACAGAAGCATGATCAGCAAAATGGATTCAGGTACCAAAAGTAAAACTTACAGCTACAATATGCAAGTTAAGTTAACACCAGCATAAACTAAAAATCATATCTGCTCTTCTCTGCCCAGCTTTCCCTCTCTCTGTTCTGCAATGTTCTTTCTGTCATGATGCACAACCATTTAGGTATTAATCATTATAAAATTACATTAAAACTTTATTAATCAAGCAGAAATTATTAAAATGATTTGTTAGGCGCAAGCCTCATACAAAACCAGACTGTCTTGTAAGTCTGACTTCATGGAAAGCATCAACAACACCTGGCTACTGAAGGGCCTACTGGGTCCTGGCTCGGGGACCATGAAGACACACAAAACAGTTACAGAATATTGCAAAAGAGACAAATTTAGTGTCAGATGATTCAAATCCACCACAAAAATGTAACAACCAAGAACAGATGCAAAATTACAAAAATAAATAAAGATAAACAGATTCATACTGTTCATAAACAGATATAAAATCAAACAACACATCTGCAGAGTTTGTGGTAGTGTTGTGTCTCTTTCAGTGTGGCCTCAGGTCCAGGCCAGATGTGTAATAATCTGTCCATGTCTTAGATTAGCAATTTTATTATTTAATATGTGTATTAAATCAGGTAAACTGTACTTGAGTACAGTATTTATGTATGTTCATCCACAACTCACATTTGTGTAAACTTCTCATATGTTCCAGACAGTAACTGTTTATATAAACATATAGTACATTTCATTAATGCATTCATATCTTTATATTCTGTGTTATCATCTGAGCTACTACAACTCCATCGCTGGACAGCTGGAGTTATGCTAATTATATCACTACAAGCAAATAGCAGGTCACTTATTAGCCTGTACTTTCACAAAGACAGCACATATTTAGCAAAATAATCTAACAATTGATCAAAATACAGTATATATATATATATATATATATAAAACTAGAATGTCAGACAGGCTTTATAAGGTAACACTACATGATAAAAGAGATCATTTTCCACTGTGGGGGGGTTGGGGGCCCAACAGTTTAGTAGTTTCAAACATGTTACAGCAGTTAATATATTACTGGTTCTTATCAGCATTCAGTCAAATCCCCAACATTGTATAGAAAAAAAAATTCTGTCTTTTATCAAAGAATTAGAAACCATTGCACTAAAAAATAGAATATTAATAGTGTAATGTGTAATTATAGAGATGGGTTTAGTGAAAATAAATGAGGTTAGGAGCTATTACTCATTCTAGCAATAAAAACTCACTGATTAAAAAGTGGTTTTCAAACACAAATATGTTCCATCATCAGACACAGGTTTATGTGTCCTTCAGTGCAATGTCACGCCTGTCATGTGATACATGACCAGACCAGGGCTTGTTCTAACATCCATGTTTAATGTAATGAACATTTGTTTATCACACATCTTCACAGTGATGGATCGCTGGTGTTTGAACATCCAGCCTGTTTCTACACTGAAAATAATGGAATTTCTTATTTCAAGAAACTAAAGACAGTAGTGATATAAAGCTTCTCAGTTGTTCAATGTTTTACATCTGCAGCTGTTGGTAGAAGGAACCACTGCAACAGTTATGCTGCTCTCCACTTAATCCAACCTACACATTTTACACTGTCACAATCATGCTCTTACCTGTGGGTGCATTTATGCTGATAAATGACTTGCAATATAAATCTTGTCATACACAAAAATATGCTCGTAGCATCATCGTCTATGCATCTGCATCCTGCTCATTTCTACTTAGCTGTAGTTGTATTAAAGTCTGAACATGTCATCACATTAATTGAACATGTGTTGTTGAGTGTATCTTTACCATCATCTGTTAATAAACACAAATACATTTAGTCTCACTGCTCACTTTAAGAACATTACAACTTGTGTAGAAGTCATATATACAAGCACAGGACTGTCACACAAGAGACCAGTTTAACTCCAGAGTCCTTTGTGTGGTTGTGTTTATGGCGAAAAAGAACCACCAGCCACCAGTTACATTTTCCTCTATTAAGCCAGTCCACAAGCTTTCTCTAACCTTAACCAAGTGCTGTGAGACCAAATAAATAATAATAATAGTTTAATAATACAGTAGCCATGGAACTGAATGTTGTTCCACAAGATTGGACTGCCCTGTCTTTCGAAAATTATGTATTATTTGTAGCGAACATAATCATTATGTTGCAATGCAACATATTTTGATGTCACATTTACAGTATTAACAGGAAGACAGTTGGAATGAGGGGTTGGGGGTGGATAGCAGGTGTATGATGTGATGGACTGAAAAAGCTGCAGACCTAAGTTTAGACCTGTGTCCTAGGTTAGGCTTACTCATGAAAAGTAACTTTGTTAGGGTTAGACACATTGTGTTTGTCTTTACATTTTAATGCAGACATTGTCTGACCCTAAACCAGTGATGTGAGTGTCTGAACCCAACCATAAAAAACATTAATACAGTTGGAGATGCACATCTGTATGTTGAACTGCAACATCAGATATTTTCACTGAAGATAAAAAGGGATGTTGATAAAATGTGTTGCTTGTGGACATTAGTAATTGAACATATGGTGATTATGTTTACAGAAAACATAATCTGGTTATTACTGCTGCTTTTCTAAACTTACATGCAGAAGAAAGCCACTGAGGCTTCAAATATTACTATTACAAAGTTTCAAAAATAACCATACTTCTCTACAATCGCCACTAATATTCATACCATCCTTGACAGCTTGGTGGGTGTAGCAGTTACAAAGGAGGTTGTGCTGCTGAAGAGTCAGTAATCAGTATTCTTTAGGTGTTACATCTGATGTCAAAGCCAGCACTGCGTTTGAGGTGTCAAACACCATCACTAATCAAACTGATATACATACACTTCTGTGATTCATTTTGAGATCACTGAAAACGCAACATGTCATAGAAAAATTCAACTTCCTGTACAACTTATCTGAACACAAGAAATGAGTTACATTCCTGCGAACATCATTACTGAAGCGATACATAAGCATGGAGTCAGATTACGTCTTAAAAATCATATTTTAGAGGCCCAATGTGATGTGAGCAGTTCTACATTGTCGCAATTGTCAAGAAGCTACATGGCAAGTACACACAAAGTGGTGGGCTCTGGGGTTTTAAGGTTGTGTATACCTGTCAACATTAATTAACCCAATTAACCCATTTATTATTCTCATGAACAGAACAGTTCAAATTAGCTCTATACTAAGTACGTGAGAAACTCTGCGCTCTTATCTACACCATCTTTCCAAAACTATACTTTCACTGCCAGCAAATCAGCTCTCACAGCGCTTTCATTTCCAATTAGATTTTAAATTTTACACAGGTTCATTTTTAAGCCCATAAAAAGCCCCAGGTTAACCCAACCCACAGCATATAAAGTCCTCTAACGATCATTCTTTTCAGCCAGGATTGATATTACATACTTTGATTTTACATTTGTAAATGTGCACATTGTCACATCAGTCACAGTAGTGCCACTAATATAGCCCTGATAGCCTATGTTATGTATTTTGACATATCTCTCCATCACAAAAGGAGCCATTTGAAAACTAGCAATTTTCCTGCATGCTTGATATTACCTCTGGTACAATGCAGACAAGGTCTCTGCTTTTGTAATGAAAGCAGTAGAAAGATGCTTTGTAACTATTATCCTGTAGAAGAGCTTCAGCCAAGAAGACGGAAGTAGTGAGATACACAGTGAGTTACAGTCTTCACTAAATGTCAAAATATTTTCAGAAGCAATTTTTATTGGACTGCATAATATCATTATGTTTAAAGAGATACCAAAGATAGTTCCATGATCCACGTAATGTGGACTACAATGCTAACAACTTTATATATTTGGTAAAAAAATGAGCGAGCCTGTGAATATTATGACACAAAAGCACATATTAAAACCATTTGTATTCACAGCACCCGACTTTTTAGACTAAAAAGTATTTGGACAAACTTAGATAATATAACTTGATTGTTATACCCTCTTTTGTAGTTAATTACAGCCTATATGATATTACCATGTGGTCCTAACCTATACAGTGCCCATGCAGGTACGATGTTTGAAACATACTATCAGACTTTACTCCAATCAAAACAAGATTGATTGTTGACTCTGACACACATACAGTGTGTCCCCTTCACTGAAGGTGTTCTTGAGCTAGACAGCTGTTTATAAGGGTTTTTTGTTCTTCACCAGGGAAATAATTCTTCATGCTCCACAATTATTTTCCACTGTGTTCTGGCCTTTTCTTGTTCCTGAGCTCACCAGTGCAGTGCATCCCACAAAGAAGTTCAGTAAAAAATCAAGTTATTCACCTGCCCTGAATCCAGCTGAGCATGTATTTCACTTGCTGAAGCCTCTAAAAACTGGAGTCTATCAATACCAATGGCTTTAATTCCTCCATCTCCATCCACAGTTGATCTAATATTTCAAAATGTTCTCATCCCACAGTGTCACTGATTCTGTTTCCCACCAATAGTAAAATGGCATCACTAACTGATGCATAAGTTCACTTTATCAAAAAAGGCAATTAAGTTAGATTTAGGCATTTAGGTTAGGTTAACGGATAAAATAAGTATTTTCTGGAAAGGTCTTCTTACAACGCACATGTCACACTATCAAGTGACATCTTTGTGCATCTTATACTGCCGCTATAGAGTACCTTCAGTGTCAGTACTGTAATGCCAAGTGGATAACATTATTAAAACACAATGTGGGCTGAGAACAGGCTGAATATATTTGACCAAACCTTTAAATTTAAATTCTTAAATTGTCTTCACAAGGTACATCTTGATTTTTTCATTGTAAATCCATGGTGGTGGCAAAATTGTTTAGCTGGCCAAATACATTTGGACCTACTAGTAGCTGTGCAAAGAAAAACATACAGGACAATGCTTAAAGTTCACTAAACTATAATTTATTTTCTTAAATATACATATACATCAAATATACATATATGATTATTTAAAATGATTCACAAGCTGAGAAAACACTGACAAAAAAAGAGTTTCTTATGTTTTGTACACTGGTTTATCTCATTGTATTCAGTGACACATCCAACTTCTGTCCTGATTGCATCCAGTTGCAGCATGTCTCTGGAGACTCCAATGTACACCTTTAATTTAATGGACATATCTCATAGGGAATAACCTTCCTTTCTCAAGATAAGTACAGACTTATCTAAAAAAAGCTGTTTTTGTTTGGCTATTCTAAGTTCTAATTTACACTGAAATGACAGGTCGCTCACCCTGAAGAGAAAGAGCCAAATATAAACTCAAATTACTGATTTGTTGGGCATGAAGTCATTTTAAGATGTTCTAATACCATGTGTGACTTTGTAGAAAAAATAAGATAGAGTGACTGAGTAGCAAAGTAATAGTTAATAAGAGATAGTTTTTTTTTAGTTTTAGATGGTTAACCTGTAGATTACATATGAATGAGGAATTGATTTATTTATTTCACATTTCATTGTAAAAATCCCATAAAGCCTTGTGTTTTCCAGACATTGTAGTTTGCAGGTATTTTAGTTTCTCTGAAGATTTTTTGCCTTTTTCTGCAATTTACTGTAACGCTTTGTTGTTTTACCCCCATTTATTCAGCTTTACTTGTTCTCTAGTTCATTGTGCTTTTAAGGCCCAAATCATAAATCATAAAACTATAGATTAAACTGATATTATTCCCAACTCTCTCAGTATGCGTTTTAGTAGTGATCTCAGATTCTGCGTGGGAATCTGACAAAATATATTACAGGCACCCAAAACACAGTTTCTCTTTCTCAGCATGTTCTCTTAATATGAGAAAAGCTGTCTTACATAAACATGCCATTATTTTAGGGTGTTGCTGTCTCTGCTGTTTTGTTTGAGTTGTTTCTGCAAGTGCAGTGAGTTTTGTTGAGTGTGAATCTGTTGATAAAAAAGGTGCACCTACATAAACATTTTTCAGACTGATAAACAATGTAGATCCTTGTTTCTGTCTTAGATGAAATATTTGTGCTTAGAGCCTGTCTCTGGAACAACAGGTTTTAAGCCCCGCCCCCCTCCCCTCCTGTTTGCTGACGAACCTCTGACCCCACGCTGAGTTTACACGAAGTGCGTGTTCATCTACAAACTGTCAAACTGGGAGAAATTGCCAATAACACTGAAAAAACACAGCGGAATGAATGTAACATTGACCCTCAATGATTTAAACACGTCCTCTGGTCAACCATAGACAGTTGTGCTGTGCTGAAAGTTGCTCC
>OMLM01000315.1:186962-204301 GCA_900302695.1 Helostoma temminkii | reverse complement strand
GGTGGTCACTGTCTGGTTCTGGTTCACTGTCGCCACTTTCGTCATAAGCAGGAATCAACACAATGTCATCAATCTCCTCCTTCACTACAATAAGCTCTCCTTCGTGGCTGGTGCAGAGTTCCTCCTCTTCCTCTTTAATCTGCAGAGGTTCTGGATGCCCTTGGTCCAAACTAGAGTCCCCAAGTTGTTGTTTAGGGAGATCCTCCTCCTCCTCCTCCTCCTCTTCCTCCTCTTTACAGACATGCTGCTGTAGAGGCTCTGGAAAAGTACAAGGACATAAAAAACTGTTGAAAAAATGTAAATTTGTAGAGTAGAAGGCTGCACAATTAGGTGATAAACATAGTATTGCAATTATTGTGAACAATATTGTGATTGCAATGTAATAAACAATATCATCAGACTGGAATGGTTTATGTAAAATACAAAATACTAATATCATGAGGCCCCAGGATCTCAGTCTAAACAGACTCACTGATCATCTCTTTACCAGGAGCGTAAATAACGAGCAAACTATTATTATAACTATATTATGTAATCGCCATGAGGCTGGTATTCATAAATGTTAATTTGGTATCGGTTACAATTAAATTCAGTAGTCAATCTAACTGGAGCCCCTGTCACACATGCACTGGTCTCTGGACTTTCTCCTGTCAGCCCCCGAGTACAAAGTCCACGTAATGTCCAGTTCAGCCTGGGAGTGAACACAGCAGGTAATTCTCAGGGTTATCACAGCGAGAGAGTGGGCGTTCACTGTCAGTAGATCTGCAGCACAACATCGTTAAATCTAGAAAATATTTATCAGCTTTCTGTTGTTGCATCGCGTTTCTGTCATGAAACTGAGATCATAAATATTACGCACCGTTTCTAATCATGTGATCGGCTCTGCTTCAATGTTGTAAATGAAAATCTGCAAAGAACATAAAGCGCATAGCTCAGATGAAGAGCTCGTGAAAAGGTAATAAATACCTGCCTAACACCACCAGTGCAGCATGGAGGAAACGTGATTGGTTTGTCAATGGGAGTGTGGGCGATCTACCTCCCCTTTCTTCTGGGCAGCAACTGATTGACTCAGATGGGTCAGAATCATTTAGAAAAGAAATCTGCAGCTGGATTATTCTTTAATGACTTATTATTTAACTTTAACTTGACTTATTATATAATTAATTGTTATAAAACAATGTTAATGACTCGGCCAGATAATCACCAGATCTGAACTACATCGAGCTGGTGGAGAAGCAGGACTGGACTGAAGAGTCCAGGATCCCTGCCCAACCAGCACAGATGAGCTTTGGGAAGTGCTGCAGGAGGCCTGGGAGAAAATCACACTGAGTATCTACAAAAAACTGATCAGTAGAAAAACTAAAATTTGTCAGACTGTGAAGTTTATTATACGTTTTGATTTGACTATTATTCTGTGCTCAGATGTGTTGAAGACGAGCTGTTACTTTTTGTGTGTTGTGTCCATTACAACCATTTTTACTGTACTGTACAGTATCGGATCATGACTGTATATTATCAATCATCATAATCGTTACTTACTAACTTAGGAACAATATGTAATATATTATGTGTCATCAGAGATTAAAGAAACATGCTACGTTTAAAAATTGGCTTCTCAGACGACAATGCTGTAAATTCTCTTTCAAATTGTTCGGGACTCGAACATCTGTTTTTTTTTTTGTTCCATATGATTCTGCCCATCGCACATTTGCCCCGTAACATTTGGACACCACAGGTTGCCAGATGTGAAACCACTTTGAGCACAGACAGATATGGGGTCAGGGTACAATTGGCCATTTTTGACTACTTCTGATTTTACCATAACATTTCACCTTAAAACCTTGCCAGTGTCTCAGTGTGGTGTGTGGTATGATTATTTTTTATTTTGACATACTGTATTAACAAATTGGACCTTAAAAACATTTTTGGACCTTTTTCTGTTATTGTGTTCTTTGTTAGTACCATCAGCATGTGGAGCGCTGTTGGCAGATTTAAGCCAGACGGAGCTTCGTGTGGCTGCTACGTGCCCATTGACCCTAGAGGGTTAAGACGAACACGGGGAGGTCTACACATCAATGCTAACTTTAATGTAACGTGGTTATGAATACAGACGGTTTCCACACTCTGTGGTCTGTGTGCAGCCAGTTTATCAGGACACAGACTATTTAAAACACTGTTCTTCTAACTTCCCCTCTCTGCCTCTGCTGCTTGTATCACTTCATTACTTAACAAGTGGCATCTGCATTATGTGCAAAATGTTCTCAGAAATGTAGTTAACCATTCATCTGTCCTCACTTGTCATTGCCATAGTTTACATTTGCTTGCTCAGTGTCCTCTACCTGGCAGCTCCTCCCAGTCCACATGTGTTTGCCTCCTATAAAAACCACAGAGGCTCCAATGAGACAGCAGAGGCTGATGTTATGGCTGAGCTGTAGTTATGCTGAAACTTGCAGTTCTCAAAGTAAAGTTGTCCAACACAACCACATTATATATTTATTAATGAGAATTTCCATTTAAAAAAATGACATATTGTCTGCAATTGAAGCAATACAAATAATGATTAAAAGAAATTAATTTTAGGATACTCATTTCCTTTTAAAAAAATATATTTTCTGCTGTTCTTTAATAAAATAAAATATTTTTTATTCAATTACTCGATTAATTGATATATATATATATATATATAAAATCATTTGATTATTATAAGAATTGATATTTGCAGTCTCTAATTAAATGTATGAAATGCCAAAACACACCAACACAGCGTTGCACGGTGTCTTTAGACAAACTGAGCTCAATAAAATATTTGATTCCTTTAATCTCTCGATTGGCACCAACCAGATCTGAAGACACACAAACTATTGTCAGCTTCTACTAGAAAACACCTGGTTCAACATTAACAATCAGCTCAACAGTCTTTGGCTGTTTGTATGTTAATGGCTTTTAAAACCAGGTTTCTCTTCTCCATCTCTCACCCACTATTGTAAATTGTCCTGAATTATTTCAGCAGAGCACCAGAATAAATAATAAATCAGAAACTATGCTGAATAAACACCTTTTTTTCTGTGCATCTCCACATCCTTGATTCTAAATAAGCTAAAGAACTAAAATCACGTAAACAGACGTAACACTGGGTTCAGGTTGGTTCATGTTTTTCCTGTGGACTGTACCAACAATGTTAGCTGAACACTTCCAGGTCTCCACGACGCCTAAAATGTAGCTTTTTACCTTAAACCTTCCGATTGAACAATAAACATTTCTGTGTTCAGACCTTCATGGTTGTACCTACCTATCCTGTGCAGCTTCACTTCAGGTTTCCAGACCATATCCAACAGTCTGCGCTGACGATCGATCTCTTCTTCGTATTCAAGGATCGTTGTTTCAAAGACTTCGAATATTTCTTCAGCAGCAGCAGTTAGTCTCTCGGTAACAAACTCTTTCAGATACTGAACTGAGGACATCGCTGTTTTGGGACTAGTTATTAGTGATATAGCGTTAACTACACCACCGTTTTCCTAATAGCCTAGCTCACCTGAAGAGCTAACGCTACTAGCGCCTCGTCCGCGTACTTCCGCCGGATGTCACACTGTAAGGTTCCGGCAGTAAACTTGAGTTGACTATTTAGTTCCGCCTTCACTTTCCATTTTATTGATGATTAAATATCACCATCATGGCTGCACGTTACCTAGTTTAATTCCACGTGGAAATATGTTACTGCTTTTTCTGATCAATGTTGTATTTCCCAGATGTTGACTTTACATTTAAGAAACAGTGTACTTAACTCGTTAAGTCAATAATTATATATTTATTTATAATCATTATTTTGATTAAGAGCTGTTGGTTTGGACAAACTGGACTTAGACTATCCTTTCAAAAAATTATAATAACAAAACATAAATAACCCAGTTAACAACCCTGAGTTAATAACACTGAAATAGCTTGAGAATTACAAAAATATAAAAAAAACCTTGCAGGAAATTACACACATATATATATATATATACAGTAGAATATTAAATACTGTGTTTATGCACTACTTGAACTTGGTGAAGCTAATTTTAACAAAGCATCCTGTCGTGTTAACACTGCCTCTTATTTTATATTCTCATTATGTTCTTTTATCTTAACCTCAAACTATCAAAGTGATTAATGTCCAACTTAACATTTACACACTGATATATATTTCTTGTGTGTTTTAACTGAAGAACTCTTTTTTGTCGTCTATTAAACAGACTCTGCATGTAGCCTTAGACTTCAGTTTTTATTTATACGACAACTAATTGTTTGAACAAAAACAGCATTTCCTTTAGGGAGTGATCACTGTATGCTAATGATTCATTCATCACTTTGGGAATAACCAGCATTTAAAACCACAAATCTTTCTTATTTATTGATATAACTTTTACAAAACCACAGATTTTGATTAATCTGTAAATCAAACAATAAAATTACATAAAGTTGATAAACTTCAAGTATATAGACAAATAAAGGACCTGAATAAAACTGCATAAAAGATTCTAGTTGCCAAGAAGACAACATAACTCACCTTTAACATCAGAGTTAGTACAAAAATAATAATGAAACACAATAATCAAATTCTCTCTCTCATATTTGGCAAATACAAGACTACTTGCCTCCATGTGATCTCATATCAAACCCTTTACAGTAAATAATATGATGATTTTTGGTGAGCAGGGAAAAGCTGGAGGCAGAAATTAGATGCCTGTAACTACTTCGCCCACTGAAGACGTCATCCTGCTGTGTTGACTGGGTGCCAGACCTGAATAAGTAATAGTTCTAGTTTAAAGTGTGAAGTAGGGAGCTGCTGCTGGAGTAAAGAGATCAAGACTCAAGAGTGTGGTTAAAGGATAAGAGAGAGGATTGATCAGCCTGGAGATGCTCACCAATACTGCTCTAAAAAGTAACTGTAACTGTCACTCTAACTTTATAAATACATTAGCGCCAGCTGTGTGCTTGCAAGATAAAACTCCCAAGTTAGCACCTTTAATTCTGGTATCGAGCAACAAAACAAGATGATATTTACGGTACATGATGTACGCTACCTGTCAAAAGTTTGGACACACTAAGACCCCTGTCTTTAACTGTGTTACCATCACTGCAAAAGGGTTTTCTATTGACCAGTTATCCTTTTAAATTAATAAACCCGCATCAGCGAGCACACATTGGTAAAAATAATTCACAGTATTAACAATGTTATAAAATCTGCTTTTCTTTCACAAACATGGTCATTTCTAATCTAAACTTTTGGCAGGTAGTGTAGTCTGAAGCCAATGTTTACCTCCAGTTTTCCCTTATAACCATTACTTAGGCCACAGAAGTCAATGCAGTTTCTTCCCTGATGAGACACACTGTTACATCACCATTCAGGCTGGAGGTTTATTTGCTGCAGACCGACGGATGTTCGTTGTTTACAGCTGCATCAACTGCTCCATTGTTCAAATAGTTCATAGTGTAGTTTCTGTGTGGAGGGTTAAAAAACGTCACACAGGGATATACTCCTCCTGGATGAAAAGGAAGTCTCTTCTTTGTGAACATTTGTTCTTTGGAGAAGAATAAAAAGAAGAAAACTTTTGTTGCATGTTGCAACATAAAAAGGAAAGATTTAAGTAAATGACAACATTGTTTCTAAATACACGGCAGATTGTACAACAACCAAAACTTAAAAAACTGCAACCTGCACTTGAGACACACTAAAACTTTTGACGTGCACAAACCAGACGCTGAAACATCTCAGCGCCACGCTTCAGCCCAACTGTATTGTTAACAGCAAGTATATCTCCAGCCTCAGCCTGAATTCTCTTCCACATGCATTTTGCTCATGTACATATTTTCACGTGCATGAATTTTGATATGATTTTTCAAATGGCTCAACTGCATGAATCGGTCCCCACAGGTGTTGCAGAGGTACGGCTTCTCGTCGGTGTGGGTATTCATGTGGCTCTTCAGTTTAAACCATTCGTTGAAACGTTGTCCACAGATATTGCACAAATGCAAGTTCTCACCCGAGTGGTTCCTTAAATGAATGTTCAGCGTTGACGTGCGAATAAAACTTTTCCCACAGATGTTGCAAACAAACGGCTTCTCGCCCGTGTGGACTCTCAGGTGCTCTTTCAAACTGAACTGCGACTTAAAACATTTTCCACAGAAGTCGCATTCAAAAGACTTCTTACCTGTGGAAGTATTACAATAGATCTCTGACATGGGAAACTCATCCACGTGGTTACTGTGAATTGTATCTTTGTGGCGTCTCTTCTTTGGCTTTGGTTCTGCATTTCTACTTGGTTCCAAATCTACATGTTTGATTCCTTCTTGGTCTTGGTTCTCAGCTACAGCAGAGCTGTGAGAGAGGAGCAGGTGATCTGGTTCTGGTTCACTGTGGTCACTTTCATCATATGGAGGAATCAACGCAACGTTGATCTCCTGCTTCAGTGCAAGTTCCTCCACATCCTGAGCGACGCAGAGTTCACCGTGCTCCTCTTTAATCTTTGGACGTTCTGGGTCCGCTTGATCCAGACTGGAGTTCCTCTCCTGGTCAGTTTGAACATCTTTGTCACAGTGTTGCTGTGGGAGCTCTGCAGAAACAAAGGGACACAAGAAATAGATTACTATGACTGACTGATGATCAATGTTAACCAAACAGCTAACTGGATATTTAGTTGTAACGTTTATAATGACAGAAGTTAAACTGGACATCTCCTCTGTTCTTGCTGTGTGTGGTTTTTACATTAAAAGTAAATTTGCTTAGAGTCTTTGTCTGTCTGTCAGAACTAAGTAAGTAACTACTTGTAACTTACAGTTACAGCACCAGAGAATCACACTACCACCACCATGTTTGACAGTTGATATGATGTTCTTTTTATGAAATGCTGTGTTAGTTTCACACCAAATGTAACGGGACAAACACCTTCCAATAAGTTCGACTTATGTCTCATCGGTCCACAGAATATTTGCCTAAAATTCTTGGGTAGAATCAAGAGTCAGTAACTTAAACTAAAACTAAAAAGAGTAAACACTGTTGGTCCAACGCCTGAATCACTCAGCTCTAATATCAAGACCCTGCAGGAACAATATTACCGAACACAGAGATCGAACCTGCGCAGATCCCGAAAAATCCTGTTGTCTGACAACATAAAAACGACTTTACACTGTAAAACCCTAATGATACAAAAACACCATTTTATTCGCTTTCACTAAGATGATTACTCCAGTGTACCTACCTATCCTGTGTAGTTTTATTTTAGGGTTGAAAACCACATCCAACAGTTTGCGCTGACGATCGATCTCTTCTTCGTACTCGACGATAGTTTTCTCAAAGACTGTGAATATTTCTTCCACAGCAGCAGTTAGTCTCTCGGTGACAAACTGTCTCAGCTGCTGAACTGAAGACATGGCTGCTTCTCCACCAGTGAAATATTTAATAACCATACAACTTTACCACCGTGTTTTAACTGACTTCCCTCATTGGCAGTAGAGCTAACGCTGCTAGCACTATCAGTTGCTACTTCCGCCGGATGTCACACTATGATGTTCCGGAACTGGACGTGAATTAACTATTAGTTCCGCTTTGTGGTTGATAAATAAATAAACTGCACTATTCCACCAAGCTGCTTTCATTATGTCTCTATTATGTCTGTTACTGTAATTACTTGTTTTGCTTGTTATATTCTACAAGAACTCAAATGCTTGTATGATTTGCTTTCATCTTTGAAATACAGTTTTTTAAAAAAGATTATAGTTGAGTTTATTTAATTGAATTCAAACCTTTTTTTGTGGAATTTTACCTTCAGTGTTGAATATGTTATGGGAGGGTAACCATCATTTAATTGTTTCATTGAGCTCATGCACTTAAGTAAAAATGCTTACAGCAAACAGAAATACTCCACAACAAGTAATAGTTCGGCATTTAAAATGTTCTAGTAACATATAGCATATCATAACATATATGTTTAAGTACTGTAAGTATTAGACTAAAAATAAAATATGCAATGGTCCCAATTGTACAGGCCAATGTGTATGTTGCATGAATGCATGCTCATTTGAACGACTTTATTTACTGATGGGTAGATTAATCTACAGCAATAAATCCTATTCCAAGAGAGCATCAAATGTAGCATCAATCTACTGACAGAATCACATCCCTAAAATGTAAACCAACACCCCAGCAAACAGTGTTATTATACATTTATATAAAGTAGTTTATATATTTTAAGAAGCTGCACATATGTCTCACGTATACACATATGTAGTGTCATATAAAATATTGTCTTGTCAGGTCATTTAAAAAAGCAAAATTATTTTTAGTTTAAACCTAAAGCACATCACTCTACCATCACACTGATAAAGTGCCCTCTGGTGGGTGATTTTAGTCACAACAGTTAGTAATCTGCACAGATGAGGCCAGAGAAGCATAAGAATCATAGCTACAGAGGAAAAGATACGAAGGCTGCAGTTCTGTGTAGTGTGTGTGCATCAACAAATTGTCTTAAGCATAATAATCTCCAATGTTTTTTCTGACAGACAGTCCAACATATTAATGTAATTAACAGAGAACAATCAGTTCCTGGATGTTAGACACAAAACTACATTTTACTTTATCTGCGTCTAACCCCACAGGATGTGAGTATTTGTGGCTTCTTGTACAGACAGGAGCTTTAATGCTGCTGGAAAATTTTAAACTGTCCATCGGTTATTCTCTGGCCTCTGCTGCCACTGCCTGTTCTTGTTAGCCAGAGGTGGCTAAACCTGGTCTTCAAAAGTCACAGTCCTGCTTGTTTTCCAACCATCCCAGCAGATAGACCTCTGAAGGGCAGAATACACCTGAGCTTCAGGCAGATTCGGGTAGGGCAGGGATTATTGGAAAACAAACTCTCGCCGACTAGGATAAGCCTCCCCTGTTCTGAGCTGTCGCTCCACACAGGTGTAGTATGTTGTGTAAAATATTCCAATCACAAATGGTCTTGAGGTTACAGCCAACATTAAAACTGGTGACCTAGATCAGCACGAACTGTAGCCCTTCCTTTCTCATTATGCTTTTTTCCCTTTAAAACAGTTTGAGTATAACACATTGACAAGAGAAATGTACAGCAGCATAATAAAAAGGTGTTACCACGTTTGTCTTAATGATATGTCATCTCCATAAAATGTGGAAAGTGTGGCTGTGACTGATTGACTGACTGACATAACACATCCGTTTTGACCACACATTTTCAAGCAGAGCAAGGAAGAATTTTTTTCCATTATGTATAGTTCATTTACTATTTACTACTCAATCCATTCATTATGGGAGGGTCATGAAGCAGGCAGTGTCTGGTAAAGCCTTTCTTACAGGCAAATATAAAAACTTATTAAATATTAATTTCGGCATTGTTATGGGGAACAGAACTTTTTGGAATTTGTTGCTTATAGACTCCTAAATAGGACCTCTCACATTTGATAATTGGCACATTTAAACTAAATTTGATGCAGTGTCTTAGGGTCTTATTGCAGTCCGACCTCAACTTGGTGTCCTACAGCCAAAAACAGGCCTCTGCAAGTCCACCCATTCATTTTTATGAAAGCTTTAAGTTGTTGTCCTCCTAAAAATACTGAAATAGTTACTGGACAAGATTAGTAACTACAGTAATTTGTCTAGTTTCTTATATATATATATACATACCAGTATATATGTGTATTACATTTTGTGTTCATTTTAGTGGGTTTGGTCCTGCAACATTGTTTATTTTGCACTTATGCATATGTGAAGCATTTTGAAGTGTCATTGTGTATGAAAAGTCATATACAAATGAACCTGACTTGACATCTGTTCCTTCATATGAAATTACCTATGATATTATTTATAGAGTTAATCATTTTGCTGATATTAGTAAAGAGACACTTGGATAATTACATATAAAAAAACTGTTCAGTTTGGATCATTGCAAAGTTCTCCCCAAGGTTCTGTAACGCCAAAATGTGACAGCGGAACTAAAAGCGAACTCATGTCCACTACCGGAATTTTACAGTGTAACATCCGCCGGAAGTAAACAGAGAAGTACGTGTGGAGTTAGTTATAAGGAGGTGGTAAAGTTGTGTCATTGATACGATGTCTTCAGTTCAGTGTCTGAGACAGTTTGTCACCGAGAGACTAACTGCTGCTGCTGAAGAAATATTCAGAGTCTTTGAGAAAACTATCGTCGAGTACGAAGAAGAGATCGATCGTCAGCGCAGACTGTTGGATGTGGTCTGGAAACCTGAAGTGAAGCTGCACAGGATAGGTAGGTACAACAACCAACTGAGCATTTAATGTGAAAGGTGTGTTTACTTTGCTGAAATGTCGGTTTTCAAGTCAATTTCCGATTGTGTTAGTAAAAGAAAAGTCTGGTGCAAAGTGACTTTATGGTTGTTTATATGGCTGCTTTATTTGCAGTTCTGTAACTACAAAAGGCCCAATAAACATGATAAATAGTAATTTAAAGAGTATGTTAATGAAAGTGAATCATATGCTGCATATGCTGTTCTTTCTTTCAAAATAACACATTTGCTTCCTTGAAAGAGAACAAAACTGCTCCTGTGGATAGATCTACACTGTCAGTCAAAAATCTGGACACACATGTAGCCATGGCCGATACAGAGTACTTAATAATAATCCTTAATAATGCTGCAGTTGCAGCATTTTTTATTATAAAAACTACATTTTCTGGAAAAGTGCAATAACTTAAAACACTGTAATCAAATGCTGTTGCTTTCTGACTGTGACAAAATAATATAGGAAACAGGAGACTATTGCTTACATCAAAAAACTGTACACCACTATGTTTATAGTTTATTGGCAAAGTCATGTACCTTCAGTGAGACAGTGTAATGACTGGTGGGAATGACATACCCGAGCTCCAGCAGCAAAGGAGGAGGAATCTGGACTGAGTCAGAGTTTCTGTTATTTGAACAGCCTGCAGGTTGTCTCTGGACATTTTCTCTATCTTCATTAACAAACTTGTTGTACTGTGTGTTATGCTAACACTTATCCTAAAATATATAGTTTTCCTTTGAGGCTTCGATGCATGTTTAGTCCTTTTTCTCCAAAGCAGCATTTTTCAGAGTAGAAGCGTTGTGTGTCTGGCTTTTTACAAATCTCTAGATTTCGGTATTCTCTGTGGATATTTGTGCTTTTTACTATGGAAAGTGAGGAAATGTTCTTAAATTAGCTCTAAACAAACAGATATTTCTGTAACATTATGTTTTTTATGTTAAATCTATATAATTAATTAGTTTGTATGTCTGACACACATTGTCTAGCAGAAGAAAAACTCTCCTTTTGCTGATTGCAGCACAGCAGAGGAGATGTGCTAGGAGATGAACCAGCACTGGGTGCATTCAGTTAACCAGCTACATAACAGGGGAACTTTTACCATAGCTTAATGTTTTATCTTGAAAATTTACTGAATTCTCTATCAGTCGTGTGTCTTCACTTCCCGTTTGTCTTATCTGCTCTGGGCTGATTGACACGATTTGATGTAAAGTGGTATCAGGTGTGGTATCTGAGAGGTTAGCCTTTGCTATTTTCTCTGTAGTGCATTGTGTGCCAGTAATAATCACTCGTGAAAAACACAGCGGATTGTCTATAAATAAGTGAATTAAACTAAGCTGTAAGATAAAGAATTTGCATAGAGAAGTTTTAGTAATGGAGTTATTCAGGTTTTTAAAGAAATCATTTGAGCCCTATACCCATCCGAACTTACAAATGTTAGTGACAAATACAAAAGATTTTATATTTTACTGGTCCCTGTTAATTTTCTTTCATATTAGTGACACGTTCAGTGTGTGTCTTTGTCTCTACAGAGGTTCCACAGCAACATGTCTGTAAAGAGGAGGAGCTTCTCACTGACGAGCAGCTCTGTGACCAGGAGATTAAAGAGGAACAGGAGGAACTCTGCACCAGTCAGCAGGGAGAGCAGCTTGTACTGAAACTTGAAACTGATAACGCCATGTTGACTTCTGCCTGTGAGGAAAGTGACCACCAGCTCCTATTGTACGACTCTCTTCAAACTGAAAGCCTGGATAAGAAAGGAAACGAGCATGTAGAATCAGGATCAACTAGATATGGAGAGCCACAGATGAAAAAAGAACATCACAGTAACAATGCAGACAACTCTACAGTGATAGAGATCGTAAAACAAGAGACTGGTGTTTGGAAACCTAAACTAAAATTACACAGGATAGGTTAGTAAAACCATAATGAGCCTCATGAATCAGCCCTACAATCACTGAAACTCTTATTTGCTTTGCTTATTTTTCTAAAATAACATTAGCAAATGTTTCCTGGTTCTCTTTGTCTCTCCAGAGCTCCCACAGCAGTATGTCTGTAAGGTGGAGGTTCTTACAGACCAGCAGCTCTGTGACCAGGAGAGGAACTCCAGTCTGGACCAAGAGGATCCAGATCCTCCACAGATTACAGAGGAACAGGAAGAACACTGGACCAGTCAGGAAGGAGAGCAGTTTGTACCGAAGCAGCAGCTTGATGACGTTATGTTTATTCCTCCCTATGAGGAACATGACCACAGTGAACCAGAATCAGTCAGTGACCACCAAGATCAGGAAGGAAACCATCATGTAAACTCAGGATCAAGTAGAAATGTAGAGCTAGAACCAAAGAAGAGACGTCATAAAGACACAACTAAGAGTAATAATTTAGATAATTTTCCCATGAGAGAAACTGACTGTGATACTCACACAGGTAAAAAGCATTTTAAATGTGACACCTGTAGTAAAGTTTATCAGTATAAGTACCAGTTAAATGTACATCGGAGAAGCCACACTGGTGAGACACCATGTGTCTGCCAGAGATGCAGGAAAAGATTTAGGAAAACATCAGAATTGAAGAAGCATATAAAAATCCACAAAGGTCAGAACCAGTACCTCTGCAGAACCTGTGGGAAAGGATTTGAGGAAGTAGCAAAATTTGAAAGACACAAGAAAACCCACACAGATGAGAGGCCACATGTTTGCAACACCTGTGGGAAAAAATTTAGGGAAACGTCAAAACTGAAAAAGCACATGAGAATCCACACTGGTGAGAAACCATACCTCTGCAAGACGTGTGGGAAAAGATTCACAGAAAAATCTGTATTGATAAGGCATGAAAGAGTCCACACAGGTGAGAGACCGTATCCATGTGACACATGTGGTAAAAAATTTAAGCAAGCAGCAGCGCTGAGCACGCATTTAAAAATTCATTCAGGTGAGAAACCATACCGCTGCAAAGCCTGTGGGAAACGTTTCTATCGGATGACACACTTGAGAGGTCACATGAAAATTCATACAATTTAAAATCTGGAACAGAGATGGACGTTTCACAGCTCAACAGATTTAGAAAGTACCCTGCTAGACTAGAGGAGAAATGTTCTGCTCTTCTTTCTATACGACCCCTAGGATCTGGGGGTGTTATGGCAGTGTATACATGTGCATTTAAAAAAATTTGAATGTCATTTTAAAAAAAAGTCACTTTTGTTTTAATTTTGATGGTTACTGCTTACAGCTCACCATCAATCCAGTATTGCAGAATAAGTGTTTCATGTTTACATACTGACACTGTAAAGTTTCACACTGAACAGTAATGTTTTGCTTCAGTTGTTTGTTTTTTTTTTTCTACAGCAGCCAAACTGTGTGCTGCTGGTCCATGATTCCGACTACAGTGTCTGAGAGAAACAATCCAAGTATGATCAGTTTGATTTGGTTTGGATGGTACACCTGTCACTGCACGTACGTCCTGTGGCAGCTTTTATTTGGTCAGAACATTGTTTTTCCCTCAGGCCACCATGTGAGGGCACTACAGCCTTTCCGACACTAATAACATCTGACTGACACTGAAATCTGAAACTGACTCTGTTTAACAAAGCTGCAGAAAAATGTGACTGTCATCATAAGTTAAAGTGGTTACAGTGAAGTAGAGTGTTTTAATGATTTGGCTCATCTGCTGGAGTTTAAATGAGTGTGATATCATAGTTTGGTAGTTTAATCTCTGAAAGTGCCTTAAATAAAACAAGCATATTAACAGAGGGACTATAACAGTCAATTACTGAGGTAACTTTTATTACGTTTATGTGCACAAAAAGTGACAAAAAACATAAAAAGTAAACACGATTGGGTCAAGAAGCCATAGGCTGATATAGTGGACTGCCTCAAACTTACAGTGCTGTGAACACACACACACATACATGTATATATATCTGCATATTCGTCACACTGAAATTGCCACACCCAGGCCTCATTACTGCCAGACCTGGTAAATTAAAAAAGGCTAGTCTGTGGAAGGTATGCATCCTGTTACATCTGTTGTAAAACTAACACAGGAAATCATAAAAAAAGAACATCATATTAGTCAAACATGGGTAGTGATGGTCTAGGGTTGCTTTGAAGCTTCAGGACCTGGATGATTTGCCATAATTGATGGAACCATGAATTCTATGGTCTGTCCAGCCATCATTTTGCATTGGGACAATTATCCGAAACACACCAGCAAGTCCACCTGTGAGTGGCTCAAAAAACAAAAAAAACCCAACAAATTTGGGTTTCGGAGTGGCCTTAAATCTGATTAAGATGCTGTGACATGACCTTAAACAGGCCGTTCATGCTTGGAAAACCCTCCTTTGTGGCCGAACTAAAACAATTCTACAAGGAAGAGTGGGCCAAAATTCAACAAACAAGAGAATAACAATCTGCACACACACACAAACATACATACTGTATATATTCTACCTAAATTCAACACTTGTACTTGGATTGTCAAGATTTTAACTTTAACACTAATATGACAATCTTAACATTTAAAATATCTAAAGAGTGAAGTATTTGTACTACATACACGTGATGCAGCAACTGTAAAAGTCATGGCGCGTACATGTGTTTAAAATAGTAAATGGCTGAGAGCTGATGTTGATTATTTATGTTGTTTTTATCCACTTTTTGTAAATGGAAGAAAAGCTCTTCAATCTTTATTATAAAAGAACAACTAAACGAATGTTTTTTATTACTATCTAGTGCTAGCTTTGAATGTATTCCACAAGTCATCATACAGATTTATGAAAAGAAATTTCATGTAACTCAATTTTTTCATGACATTTCATGATATTGTGTCAAGACATAAGCTTTTACTGATAAGCTGATACTGATGTTTGACGTGTTAAACTCATATCACAGTCTTTTCTATGTATGTACTGAAATGGATATTACATGATTTAAAAATGAGCATTTACTAAGAATAATTCTTATTAATAAAAGCGCTCCACCTCGACCAGCTGTTACAAAAACATGTTAATGTGAGAGAATCTGTCATGACTTTATAGATGAGTCCATTCTGAACTGACTCTTTAACAGTCATTGCTTTAGTTGTATTTTGTTATAAATACTTACATTTGTAATACTGAGAATGTACTGTGAACTACACTACACTACTGTTTCACTACATTAATAAATATTTGTTTTTCTTTGCTTTGTTTTTCTCTTATACTACATGTAAAGTACAAAAACACAGCTAGTATCGTACATTTCAGACATTCTGGCAGGCTTTATGCCATCTAGCATCCACTTCTATCCCACATCAAATCACCAAAGTTGCTTCCAGCTCAGACTGAGGCAGCGGCTGCTGGGAAAGCTGCTGATGAGCTGCCAGCAACAAAGGAAGCACTAAACAGGCAGGGAAACATAATAGCTTCTACACAGCTACTCTATAGGGTTTAGCTGAGTAGGTAACATCCAGTCATGCTCTGTAGTGTGTGTAGAAATGCTGAGCAGTGATTTCCACTCTTTTATTCAAGTGCTTCCACCCATATGTATGTGACAATCAGACCTTCCAATATGGCAGTAAGTGATTACCAGATCACATTTATAAAGTCTGACCATTTGCATGTTGTTGCATTTTTAATGAATTAGCTGCAGTAACATGAGAAGATAATAGAACTGATATGAATAAAATGGGACCAAAAGTGAAACAAAACAGGTAAAAAGTCATGCAGTTAAGTAATCAGGTTTCTCACATAAAGAAAGAACAAGTTTGTACTTAAAGCTGGTATAGAGACAGAAGAGACTGCTTCCTGACTTGACTGACAGCTCTCAGTGGCAGTGCATCCATGGTTCTCCACCGTTTCTATCATTATTTATCTAAGAAGGTCAGGACATGGTTATCTTTTCTTTATTCCTTATATAGTTACTGCTTATAAATCTGGACCCCAGAAAAAATCTGTGCTTTATCTGAACTGGTCCTCTCTGCATTATTGACCAGGTCTATTTCACAACATTAATGTGATTGCTGTCATTATGAAAGCAGTTGTTACTTTTGGCAGAGTTACTACGTTTCACTCTCCTTCTGCTTCTCAACTTGGTTATTTAGGTGTATGTAAAACACACTGTCTCGCATGACAGAAGTACTGCATTCTGTGTGTTGCTTTAGCACAACACAGCATCACTATACAACTGCATGCTTAAGTAACATATGTGCCCTCACAGATCACGGAGGAAAAACTTTAAAGACTTATAGATTTAAACACATTCCCCACTGTGCAAGTGTAATTTGCTATTGTACACATACATCTGGATTGAAGAACAAATAACAGATATGAGACAAAGGTTCAGATATCCAGCTTTTATTTGATGCTGTGCACACCTTTGTATGTTGAACAACATTAAGAAAGCCCCTCTTGTATCAGATAACTCAAACTTTAGGTGAGCAAATGTAATGGAACATTTGTTTCTTAGCATCCTATGAGACATTCTCACATGCTTGACCAATTATTTTTTTCCAGTCAGTGACAACAGCAACAACCTTCACAGAGCAGGTGTGAAGGTCTCACAATCCACCCTTAAAGCAAGACTCCATGAGCAGAAATACAGAGGCTGTACCACAAAATGCAAATACAATCGTGAGCATTTTAAACTCTACTGGAGAGTCAGTAGACTCTCCAATTTCATTCACATTTGCAATTTTAGGTTGTGTTGCTCACGTTTTACTGCAGGTCCAAACAGTTTTCACAAATTAGTGGGAGAAATTGTAACTATGTAATACCACAGGTATAATCCTCACAGAGAGGTGAACACTGATTTCACACTGAAACACTGTGTTATGGTTGTTGTGTTACATACAAAATAATATCAGAAATGTATTATTTTAATATCTGGGTTTTGCTGTAGCTTTGGCATGAAACCTTTGAGTTGCAAACACTCAAATCAATAGTGAAAGTATGTTTTCTTGCTGCTTTGACACAGAAGAAAAAATACAAACATATAAATTATATATATTTGTTCTCAGATTAAAAAAAAAAAAAAAAAAAAAAAAAAAAAAAAAAAAAACG
>OMLM01000315.1:166132-186942 GCA_900302695.1 Helostoma temminkii | reverse complement strand
ATAAAAAAAAAAAAAAAAAAAAAAAAATAATAATAATAACAGCGTTTCCCCTACCATTATATTGAAGGTCAAGTTATTATTATTATTTTCTACTTAGTGCCAGATCCCAACAGAAGTCATTTTAGGTTACCTTTCCTACAGAACAAGTCTATACCTTGTTTTACTTTATCTTATTTACACAACGGTCATTTCTCCTCTGTTCTTTGTTTCATGCATGGCGTGCGCACACACACAGGTGAGCCAACCCTGTCTCCTAAATAATATGTTCCTATACAACTAAACTACAATCACAATAAAATTTTATGAGAAACATAATTGCAACCGGATTAAATTTTCTTACATAATGACCATATGTTCACAATTAAAGTAAATTACAAGTTGCAAATACGTTGATACTTATCAACTAAATGGCCACAAGCAACATAATACTGTCCCCCAAATGATCCATTCTACAACGCCCTCTTTCACTCAAAGATCTGAACACACTGATATATGACTGCAGCTTTATTAAGGTGTCTTATGGTGGGGTTCAGGCACTCAGCAATGGGTTAGGGTCAGGGAAAGATTGTGGGCTGGTTATTCGAGAAAAATTATCACTTTATACACAATGTCTGCATAAAACGCACAAACATGATCTGTGTCTTACTCTAACCAAATGTCTGTGAAGGTTCTCAGTCATCCAGGTCATAGTTATTCCAAAGGTTCTGTTGAGTAGCAGCGGTTCTCACACTGCGTCAGAGGATATTTGAATAAAGTTGAGCCTTTCTCACTTTTCCCCTTGTAGTCGTAGTCTACAGTTGTAGTCATGAGGGTTGCAGAGCCATCGCTGTCCCAAATTTTTGGATATGTTTGTGTGAAAGCAAGTTTTTTAGTTTAAGATTTTAAATCAAAGAAATTCCCAACTGTTCCTGGTGACTGAAACGTTTCCTGTAGGTGCTGCAGAGGTACGGGTTCTCACTTGTGTGGACTTTCAAGTGATTGTTCAATGCTGATATCTGCTTAAATTTTTTACCGCAAATGTTGCAAGTATAAGGTCTCTCACCTGTATGGACCCTCACATGCTTCACTAATTCATTTTTTTCTGTGAACCTTTTTCCACAGGTGTTGCAGAGGTACGGCTTCTCACCAGTGTGGGCTCTTCTTACGTGGATTGTCAACGAACCACTAGTTCTGAAAGCTTTTCCACATGTAATACACGGATAAGGTTTCTCACCTGTGTGGATTCTTAAATGACTTTTCAAGTGTGATAAGTGACTGAATCTTTTCCCACAGGTGTCACAAATATGTGGCTTCTCACCTGTGTGGATTTGTGGATGATATTTCAAATGACTCTTTAATGTTTTCCCATAGACGTTGCAAACAAACTGACCAGGCTCTGACATGGGAGAGTCATCCACACTGTCACAGTGACTTGTGTTTTTGTGACATCTCTTCTCTGTATTTCTAGTTAATTCTGGTCTCGAGTCTACATGTTTGAGTCCTTCCTGATCTTGGTTCTCAGCTACTGCAGAGCTATGAGAGAGGAGCTGGTGGTTACTGATTGGTTCTGGTTCACTTTGCTCACTTTCCTCATAAAGAGGAGACATAACCTTGTCGGTCTCCTGCTTCAGTTCAAGCTCCTCTCCTTCCTGACTGGTGCAGAGTTGTTTCTCTTCCTCTTTAATCTGTGTAGGTTCTGGTTCCTCTTGGTTCAGATTGGTGTTTTGCTCCTGCTCACAGAGCTGCTGGTCAGGCAGAACCACCTCCTCCTTATAGACATGCTGCTGATAGGGCTCTGGAGAGACAACGGGACAAAAGAAACAAGTTACTAATGTCCATCCATCCATTTTCTGACCCGGTTTGTCCCTGGATGGGTTGCAGGAGTGCTGAAGCCTATCCCAGCTGTCATACGGGTGAGAGGCAGGCTACACCCCGGACAGGTTACCAGTCCATCACAGGGCCACACATAGACTAACAACCATTCACACTCTCACTCACACCTACGGGCAATTTTTCCCCAGTTAATGATGTCTTTGGACTGTGGGAAGAAGCCGGAGTGCCCGGACAGAATCCACACAAACACGAGGAGAACATGCAAACTCCACATAGGAAGACGCTGGTCGACTCAGGAATCAAACCCAGGACCTTCTTGCTGTAACAGTGCTAACCACTGTTGCCTCACTTTTTAACTACATTTCAATATTTGCTCCTCTACCTAATGTGTTTTTTTCTGCATATTTGTCACACTTAAATAATTCAGATCATGGTCGAAACCTGCCTGGCCCTTTTTGAACAATTAATCACTAAACAGGCTCCACAATATACTGAATGTTCACTGAACTCCTGCTTCTGCTGGTGTTTACATATCAACCAGACATAGTGAACACAGGAGTTTGTGTGGATACTTCGGCACAAGCTTGTGCCACCATGAGCCACATACAATTAATCAGTCAGGTAAAACACGATTGAAATTGCAGCATCATATGTTTGATTAGCAATTGTCAGAAATGTTGTTACTGCTAGATTGTTAAAACATCTAGGGACAATTGGGACAGTGCAGCACGTCCCCATCAGAGATTGACATGGAGATGTGCAAAGAAATACCTTCAAATTATAAATAAGACAAAAATAAGACAACAACTGGTAAAGAAAATGCAGTAATAAACAAAAGGTTTTTGGTGAAGCTGTTTTAACCTCATCAGTCTTAAACTTTAGACAATTCAAACATCCGTTGGTTGAGAGGTATTTGATAAAAAACATGTTAGCAATAATTCCATTAATTGTGTGTATATACTGTTACAAAATTAAGTTGGCTCTTGATTATAAAATCATAAAATCTTCAAACATAGGTAGTTGTGGTCATCTACAGTATGCACACCACAACTTTATAACCAGTATCTGTAAACCACCTGTGACATGGACAGTCATCAGTGACTAACTCACAGCGCTCATGTTGAAACACAAAGTGGTTACTTCAGTTTTTAAAAGGATTGATGATGAAAATGATCCTAAATCATCAATAAAACGCGTTTCCTGGTTTTCTTGAGCTGGCACTTCTCAACAGTTGGTACATGTCAACCAACCCGCTGAAGAATCACAGGTTAAGTTCTGTGGAGCAACAAACTATCAGGACTCACCTGAGAGTCTGGCGACTGTCAGAGTCGCGTTTCTTTGTTAATCTGATGGTTGTACCTACCTATCCTGTGCAGCTTCACTTCAGGTTTCCAGACCACATCCAACAGTCTGCGCTGACGATCGATCTCTTCTTCGTACTCGACGATAGTTTTCTCAAAGACTGTGAATATTTCTTCAGCAGCAGCAGTTAGTCTCTCGGTGACAAACTGTCTCAGACACTGAACTGAAGACATCGCTGCTTTATTAAAAGGTGACTTTTTCTATTTGACATATAACTACACCTCCGTCTTCCAGCTGTCGCCAAAGTGCTAACTCTCTCAATAAAGGTTTTATTGTTTACTTCCGCCGGATGTCACACTTTGAGGTTCCGGCAGTAAACGTGAGTTAGCTTTTTGTTCCGTCCTCTAAAAACTGATTTAACATACACATCATAGGTATGTTTTACTCTGCTTCATCCCGCAATTAATCCTGTTAATCCTTTTCATTCTATTATTTCTTTCTCACTTTGTATATACTGATTTTCAATGAAATGATCAAGTAAACACACAACTGATATGTCTATGCAGCAGCTGGTTATAGTGGAGATAAGTCTTAAATGTTTTACCTTCTGTTGGATCGATTAACATAGCATTTTAAGATATTACATTTCACCCATCTCGACCTCAAACAACAGTAACTACAATTCTGGGATATAAATTACCAAATTAGATCCAATGATTAAACACACACTCACTGTGTTGAGGAGGTCGCCCAGCTGTCTAAATCTGTAGCAGCATAACTAAGAGATTAGATTAGGATAGAGAGTTAAACTGTTTGTTGGGCCTACAGCATTGACCAATGAATTTCCCTAATCCTAAACATGTTCATGTCTTCATAGTGTAACCAGAAATACAAATGAATATCTGAAAAGTACATCAATAGTTGTGGTTTTGCTACTTCAAAGGCTATCTATTCTCTCAAAAAACAAACAAAAAAAAACCCAAAGAAGCAGAAATGAGCAGTGAAGCAAGTTTTTATTTTTCTATAGGAAAACTGTAGTTTTGTAGAGTAGTTCACAGTACGTTCACAAGTATGTCTAGCTAAAAACAAGTAATAGTGAATTCTTTGCATGCTCTGCTTCTACTAGGCAGCTGTTTTGTAATTAATGACACGACTGCAACAATCTGCTCTTTTACATGGGTGGAAAAGATCTCTGCTCTGGAATCGAAATATCCGTAATTAGGTTGCCTGACTGTTTCTCGCACTCGGTCAAAGCATAGTCGCATGAACCCTTTTTGAATGTGTTGAGCTCCATGAAGGACACAGAGCTGCGAAACAGTCCTGTCCTGTATTCTTCATCTGAAAGCTAAAGTTTTAAGATTCAATCACATTTTATTTTCTAAATTAAATTCAGTCAAGATTTTTAGTTATATGTGTTCTCATGTGACTTCTCAAGTGTGACTTCCCATAGAATCTTTTCCCACAGGTGTTACAGAAGCATCTCTTCTCACCTGTGTGAATTCTTTTCATGTGAGCTTTTAAGTCGCCACTAATTCTGAAGGTTTTCCCACATGTTTTGCATGAATATGGCTTCTCACCTGTGTGGATTCTCAAATGAATTGTCAACAGTGATGTCAGTCTGAATCGTTTCCCACAGGTGTTGCAGAGGTACGGCTTGTCACCTGTGTGGACTCTTCTCCTGTGAACTTTCAAGTCATCACTACTTTTAAATGCTCTCCCACATGTTTTGCATGAATATGGTTTCTCACCTGTGTGTTTTTGTGTATGATATTTCAAATGTGATGTCTGTCTGAAGCTTTTTCCACAGGTGTCGCAAACATACGGCCTCTCACCTGTGTGGACTCTCAGATGTGTGATCAATAAAGAATTTCTAGTGAATCTTTTCCCACAAGTGTTACAAACATATAACTTCTCACCTGTGTGGAGCCTCAGATGTTCACTGAGATTGTATTTGCATTTAAAAGATTTTCCGCAAGTGTCACATTTGAAAGTCTTTACACCTGAGTGAGTTTCACAGTGGGCCTCTGACATGGTAGAGATGTGGGCTACAGGAGAGCTGTGAGAGAGGAACTGGTGATCACCGTCTGGTTCTGGTTCTGGTTCACGTTCACTATGGTCACTTTCCTCATAAGGAGGAATCAATGTAACATCATCAGTCTCATCCTTCAGTTCAAGCTGCTCTCCTTCCTGACTGGTGCAGAGTTCCTCCTGTTCCTCTTTAATCTGTGGAGGATCTGGATCATCTTGGTTCAGACTGGAGTTCTTCTCCCAGTCCCAGAGCGGTTGGTCAGTGAGAACCTCCTTCTCCTCTTCACACAGATGTGGCTGTGGGAGCTCTGGAGAGACAAAGGGATAAAAAGTTCTTGTTAAAGCATTTATCCTATTTGAAAGTTTAAATTTTACATATCCAGTCAATAGTCGAGATTTTTAAATAAAGGTTCTACACTTATATACTTTGCAAGCCTGCACTTAACTAACAAGTTAACTCCGGTGACTGTTAAAATACTGAAGCCATCATTCTTGAAACACAACAGGGTGATTTTGTATGAGTTGGTAATAATGAATCAGAAGAAACAAAAAAAATACGTGGTGTTCCTCAAGGGTCAATTATTGGGCCTCGTTTATTTAAGCTATGTTTAGCTCAGAGTACTAAATCTTACTATACTGTTTACCAAACATATGCCAAATGACACACTACTCTAGATTACAGTGCCACCAGATAAATACTTTAATGTCACTAAGGTACTGTCTAGAACAAATAAATGCGTGGATCTATCAAAAGTTATTGTTTTTGGTCCCAAAGAGGAAAGACTACAAATCAGTGCTCATTTTAAAACTATAAGAAATACAATTCAAGCAATCTTGATGTAAGTTTGGACTCTGATGTAAACATGTAAATGTTAGTAGTCACATTAAGACAATTACAAAATCAGCCAAATACCATTTCAATAACATAAAGAAATCACAAGCTTTCTATCCAAAGAAGACACTGATGCAGTCACAGCACAAGCTTTGAGACGTGTTGCTGCATTTTCTAAATTTAAACATTTGATACAGTTAGATCCAGAAGTACTTGGGCAGTGATAAAGTTTTTACAATTTCGACTTGGTACACCACCACAATTGACTTGAAATAAAACAATCAAGATGTGATTGAAGTGTAGACTTTAAACCTTATTTCAAGATATTTTACAAAAGTATGGCATTTTACAGTTTAGTAATTGCAGCTATTTATATTTATAATACAGCTTAGGCTGGAGTTGTTCTTGCTTTGCAGGTGGAGAAGCAACATAGTGTTTATATATTCCCATCGTTGAGTTGGTCTGTGGTTTGGGCCCATCATCAACTTTTAACACGACGCATAGACAAGATACAAACCCGCCTATATAAAGAAGGGGTAGTGCTCGATTTAATGCTGCAGTTTTCTTTGCCGTGCATTACCCGTTTGTTACCTTTTGCTCCTGTTTACATCCAGCAAAGGCTACTGCACTTAATTTTTACTGGGTGGTTGGTCCACTTTCCTGAAACATGGGAATAGTTTAAATGAGAGTGTAGAAATGGAAAATGTCAATGTTATTTAACATTCATTTTTTTTGGTTCCAATTAGTCTCCATTAAGGAAAAGTTACCAAAACATGGGGCTATGCTTTCAATTATAGGTTGTAGAAAGAAATTGGAATTGGTCTAGAAAATTGGAATCAGTGCAGCTCTAATATAAACAATGGTGAGCTTTTTCCAATGGCAGCCTTACATGTCTATGCCATAACACTGCCCCCACCATGTTTGACAAATGATGTGGATACTTTGCTTTCATCATACTTTTGTCTTCCCATCATTGTGGTTCAACTTATTTATGATGCCAACAATGGCCTTGTTCTCTTACACTGAGCTCTCCTTGGATTTCATATTAGTGGCTTCAGTCAAACAGCTACCAAATGCTAACTGGATACCTGATATCAACTCTAGACCATTTATCTATGAGCCGCACCGAGTCAATTAACGCTTTGCCAGTCAATTGTCCAAATACTTTTGAGCACCTTAAAGGGAGGTACCCTGCCTAAAATGGCTCTAATTACTGAACTGTGCCATATTGCCACATAATGCCATCTTCTTGTAAAAGCTCCTAAAATAAAGCTGAACTCTACATCTTGATAGTTTTATTTCCAATTCATTTTGGTGGTGTACAATGGAAAAATCGTAAAAACCTACTCCCCAAATACTTCTGGTATTTGCTAAATTGTGAATGTACTATGAAGTACACCACACAACTACCTATTGTTTTCTGTATTTTATCGTTCACAAAATACGAGTTTATGAGACTTGCAAATCATTGCATTCTGTGTCATGCAAATTTTACACAGCGTCCAATTTTTTTTTCTTCAAATGAAAGATCCAGATTTGATTTTACAAATTGCAATTGTAACCTGTTTTTGTTGTAACCACAAACAAAACTACCTACACTAAAACTAGCCAGAAAACAAAATAACCATCTTCTAGTGTAGACAACAATGACTTTTCATGCTTTTCAATAACGAGATTACTCAGAGGGTTTCTCGGGTAACTGGGAAACAAGTTTACATGGGGTTAAGTAACTGGACTACTGGAAATCTGCGTATGCATGCAGCAGAAGAGTAATCTGATTCCTCTCCGCTTTTTACAAAAGCAGGATAATCGGCGTTTTTTCTCTCCCCGATTACAGAAACAAGGTTTCCTGTTTACACGACATTTAAGAAAAAGCTTACTCAGGAAAGCCGATTGTAATCTGATTACCTAAGTGCATACTTAGTCTTAAATCCGACTCCTCTTAGCCTTAAATCTGGGTGGTGATTGGTGTTAGAGACTACAAGAATATCTGAAAGGTTAGCTTTGGATTTGTTGATTCACAAGTATCGATTTAGTTAAAAAACAAAAAACAAGCAAGTAGGTAAGTGGTGGTAGAGTTTTTTTTAATTGTTCACGTAGAAAAACTGTAGTTGTGTAATGTACTCACAGTAAGTTCACAATTTTACGTATCCAAGTATGTAAAGCAAAACACAGACTTTAATGAACTATGAAGAATTCTTTACATGTTCTGCTGCTTCTCAGCAGATATTTGATAATGGATATGCTAATGTGTATGTCACCATGAGAAGACTGCAACAATCTTCTCTTCCTTCACTGTCATTTAAATTGTTTCTCAAGGGTGGAAAATATCTCTGCACTGGAATCAATATGGTGGCAATTAGGTTGCCTGACTGTTTCTCGCACAAAGATATTGGCATAAAGTTGATCACTTTTTGAATCTGTATGCAGAGCTGTTAAAGAGTGAAAATCTGAGCGCTCTCCAACAAATTCTGAACAATCTGATTTTAAATTGAATGGGTTCTCATGGGGCTTCCCAAGTGTGAGGTCTGTGAGAGTCATCGCTACTTTTGAAAGCTTTCCCACGTTTTGCATGAATACGGCCTCTCACCTGTGTGGGTTCTTAAATGAACTATCAACAGTGATGTCTGTCTGAATCTTTTTCCACAGGTGTCACAGAGGCACAACTTACCTATGTGGGTTCTTTTCATAAAGACTTTTAAGTCACTACTACTTTTAAAAGCTCTCCAACACATTTTGCATAAATGTAGTTTTTCACCTGTGTGTTTCAAAGTATGATATTTCAAATGTGATGTCTGTCTGAATCTTTTCCCGCAGGTGCAACAAATATATAACTTCTCACCTGTGTGGAGCCTCAGGTGTTCACAGAGATTGTATTTATACTTAAAGGCTTTTCCACAAGTGTCACATTTGAAAGTCGTTTCACCGGTGTGAGTGTCACACTGGGCCTCTGACATGGTAGAGATGTGGGCTAGAGGAGAGCTGTGAGAGAGGAACTGGCGATCACCGTCTGGCTCTGTTTCACTGTGGTCACTTTCTTCGTAAGGAGAAATCAACGTAACGTCATCAGTCTCCTGCTTCTGTACATGCTGCTCCTTCTTCTGACTGTTGCAGAGTTCCTCCTGTTCCTCTTTAATCAGGGGAGGATCTGGATCCTCTTGGTCCAGAAAGAAGGTCCTCTCCCAGTCACAAAGCTGCTGGACAGTGAAAACCTCCTCCTTCTCCCTACTAACATGCAGCTGTGGGAGCTCTGGAGAGACAAAGCAATAAAAATAAGTTCTTGTTAAATGATCATCCTGTCTATTAGATCTGCATATCCAGACAACAGTAGAAGCAATCGCTGTTGAAACACAACCAGGTGATTTTAACTCGCCGCCACATCAGATTAAACACCACTAGACTTTTATTGTCAAACTTTGTTAATTATGAGCAAATAAAAGAAATTGTGGTGTTCCTCAAGGTTCAATTCTTGGGCCTCTTTTATTATTATTATAATATTAAATATAATAATAATAATAATTATTATTATTATTTTTATTATTATCTCCTGAGCAAGGTACCACAAATATACATAAAGACTCTGGGATTCATGGAACAGCACAACAACATATTTTGCAGTATATAAGTATACCCCTATTCTCGCCACTTCTGTTGTACTAGCTCCACCCCTCTCCAAACATGGTAGGTTACCTGAAACATCACTAATACAATACAAAGAAGATGCTTTCAAGGGGCGTTCTAAATATTAGATATTTCAGTTGCTAAGAATATGAATAAATTTTCTGCACAAACAATTCATATAAAATAACTGAAACAATATTTATACACTTACACATTTATCTTACAAACTTACTTCTTCTTATAGCTGCTGGTTGAGCAAAGTACGTCAAGTTTTTTTCATTTGCATTTAATTCTTCACACTGCACTTAATGTTAATACAGAACATCCTTAAATTTGTGAGCCAGGTTTATTAGAAGTGTAATTTGCTGTAAACTTGAAACAGACAGAGAACACTTGTGTGAAAAGGGACAGTTTATGACATTTAATTTCATTAGTTCATAATAAAATTAATTGAACTGCACCTCATGATTTTTGTGCATCATACAGGATAACTTGTGTCACGTTGTATCCCATTGATATTTGTGTATGAATCATATCGAGGTGACAGTTGCTGCATATGTATTTTTAACGTATTGGATCACTGACAGTTTATCGGCCTTAAACCATAGTCTTCCATCCACACATGCCAAAACAGTGCTAATTATTTTTCCAGGTCTGTCGAAGTAACTCATCACATAAAACATGATGTGTTAAATAAATTAATCCCAGTCTGGTGAAACACAGTCCCTGAGCATCCCGTAACATTTCAGACCCTCCATCACTGACTGATCATTGACTGATTAAGCCTATTTTGGTAGTTTGATTATTAACAATGAAAAATGAATCACTGCAGTAACGACTTCATCACTGACATGTTTAATTCTAGTTAATTCACTCTGTTATAACAGTCACTGAAACCTGCTTGTTCATCTGGTCCAGACTTTAGGTTTTAAGAACCAGGCGACATTTTTGCTTCCACACATGAATCAAAATATTTGTTTGAAGTAACAAGAAATCTTTAACTAAAATGTCGAGATTCACAAAAACATGTGAAGCAAACTCAGGGGATCACTGTGACCAGCATTTAGACACCAGAGTCAATAATGGTTGTACCTACCTATCCTGTGCAGCTTCACTTCAGGTTTCCAGACCACATCCAACAGTCTGCGCTGACGATCGATCTCTTCTTCGTACTCGACGATAGTTTTCTCAAAGACTGTGAATATTTCTTCAGCAGCAGCAGTTAGTCTCTCGGTGACAAACTGTCTCAGACACTGAACTGAAGACATCGCTGCTCTGGAACTGATTCAGTGTTTATTAGTGTTATAACTACACCACCTTCTTCCAGCTAGGACTCTACAGATGTAACACTTCTAGGGCTTCTAATGTTTACTTCCGCCGGATGTCACACTGGGAAGTTCCGGCAGTGAACGTGAGTTAGCTTTTAGTTCCGCCTTCACTTAAACGGGCTTTAATAGCCGGTTTCTGCTTCATCCAACAAGAAAGATGTTATTTTTTTTCGTTCTTCTACTTTTAGTAATTCACGTATCTCACTTTGTAGGTACCGATTTTGCCTAAAGTGAATTAGTAACAACAAAGAACCTGTATGAACTATTTGACCTGTCAGTCTCAAATGCTAATTAACAGTGAATAATAGTCCAGATTGTCTGGGATGTAACAGCTTGTTAAGTCTGGAACTAAGCCTGACATATCCACCCTGTTAGTTTAGTTAACAAGGCATCTTAAGATTCTATTGTTTTTAATTGCCCTCAAGGTTATTCTAGACCTTAGCTAGATCAGAAATGACTGTAAACTACAACCACTGATAACTTACACAAGCCATTCTCTGGAAATATTATATGTGGTGAATGTTGAGATGGATGTCGGTCATTCACATTCACAGTTGCTATGTTGATATAAACAATTAAAAATGAAATTAAACATAAAACGCAGATGACCCAATTTACTCTAATGTTTAGATTTATTCTAATATGGTACAATTGCAGACCTACCAAGACATGACCGTCCACCTAAACTGACAGACTGGGTAAGGAGAGCATTGATCAGAGGAGCAGAGGCTCATGGTAACTCTGGAGGAGCTGCAGAGATCCACAGCTAAGGTGGGACAATCTGTCCACAGGACAACTATTAGTGGTTCAAGCTACAAATCTGGCTTTGAAGGAAGCGTAGCAAGAAGAGTGACATTGTTGAAAGAAAGCAAGTGTTCACTAAACTGACATCATGCAGTAGAATCACTAATATTACCTACAGTAACAAAATCCCAGTTTTCATGGAACATGGACACCGCAGATGTCTCTTATTGTGAAAATCTGCTCCTGTTCCCTCCCTCTTACTTGTCCTGCTTCCATTCCAGTTGCAGCCCTGACTCATTCCAGTAAACAGCTCACCTGTGTTACAGTCTTTTCTCCGCAGATGGGGAGTGAAGAGTCTTCTTCTTCTACACGTTGTAAGTTTGCTTTGTTGGGTTCTTCTACTTTGTCTTTAGGAACTTTAGTCTTAGAACTTTTTAATTATACAGATAAACACCAGAAACAGAAACATTTCTGGTAGAAGGGCACCATTATTTGTTCAGGCCAGTTTCATTAGTTAATTTTTTAAAATGCTTCTGTTAAACGACATTGTAAAAGCAATGTCATATTTTCATTATTTTTTTTTAGTAATTTTGTTTATATAAATATTTATTTATGTAAATATTTATCATTACTTTTGTCAGTTTCACATTATTTCAGTGACCATTGTGAGTTTTTCTTTTTGTTAAAGGAAGGGTACCAACAATATTATCCACATTGCAAATTAACATTTCAATTAATAAATTAAATAATTATATCAGTGAGATACTACTAAATATTAACCTGCAATACATCTGCATTGTCAGTTTCTGGATACTTGAATTACATGTTACTGAAAACATTTCTTAACTTCTATGACTATGTGTAGCCACCATTGTCTTTATATGACGCCCCTGCAGTAAAGATCAACCCCAAAAAGGAAAAGTAAAGTAACTAAAGAGGTGAACTATCCTGGCTCCAAGGAGGATGAAGTAGAGGATGGAGATGAGATGAGTGGAGATGAAGAACCTTGCAGATAATAAACACAGCTGAATCCAGTGAGTGGTGGAGATAATGATGAAAGACCTAAGATGGAAAACAGAAGGCAGTTGGATGTCGGCGCTTTACAGCGTCTATCTGAAGTAGTAATTAAACCACTCAACGTCTCAGCTCGGTCAGATTTGTGTTGTGTGTTTGGGCGGTGCCCATTATTTCTCCGCTTTCTTCCCGTGGGATGGAAACATGGATCATCTTCCAGGAGCTTGGAAAAAACTGGAATCAACCATAGAGAGAGATCAAGGCTGGACGTCAATGCACATGTGTCCACGCTGCTTAGGACACTAATTAACTCTGAGAGGGACTTCGTTAAGGAGCTTCCTCAGCTCCATTGCTGACATGGATTTATGCAAACACCTCTAATTCTTTCTTCCTCTCACTTCCACCCTGCTTCTCCTCAGCTTCTCTTTTCTTTAGAGTGTTGCTGTGATTCTGTGATGGAGCTCAACTGCTCCACAATCAGAACTCAAAACTCTGCCACATGACATTAGAAATCCTCTACATTCACTAATGTGCTTTTATAAAAGCCCTAAAACAAAGGTATTAGTGTGAAAGATGCACAGACAAACCTTTTGGCTCATGTATGTAATGAGTGGTTCATCAACACAACAGGAACCAAAAACACAATCATTTATCATTACTTATGCTTAAGTTCATGAAATATCAGGAAGTTCCACTGAAATATCACCATAAGAAATTTTACATCCAGCAGACAACATGTCCAACAAATAATTGCTTTAAAAACTATGGCTTACTTTTATAGGGTAAATTAACTGTGAAATCTACCTCCACTAAACTAATTACTACATTAATAACAACCTACAATATACTAATTATGTTAGGGTCTGTTCTACATGAGGAATACTACTTCAGTGACATTTGGCAGAAAATATCTGCACTTCTGTGATCATATAAAAAATAGGATCTGCTGTGGCAGGTAAAGGTTGCATACACAAATAGGTTGGCATCATTTGTAAAAGCCAAAACTTCAGGTGCACCAGGCCCAAGAAGTATACCATTTAAGGTATACAAGATCAGGAAAGATGCAAGAATGGGCAAATTGACACAGAGGGAAAGAAGTCAATCACTTTCATCAAAGAGAGGACGAGACAGTTTCAGACCAGGAAAACAGCAAATTGTCAGCTCCTGAGGGTTGTGGGGAAGAAGCTGCAGTTCCCAGAGGTGGTTCACACATTATCCTCATCAAGCTAGCTGCCATGGGAGGAGGGTTGTTAGAAGGCCTATGGGTGGAAGGCCTCAAAATATCAGCCTCTGATTCAGGAGTGTAAAGACAGAGGTTGGTAGGCATGGCTGTTCCTGGTAGTGGTAGGGTGCAGAGACTTTCCTACTATTTAGCAGCCTTCTCCCTTCAGTCATTCAGCAGATGGTCTAAAGTTATTACGTAGTCTTAGTGTTCCAGTCTGCGTTCCTGTCTGAATTTTTTGGGACCAAACAGTGAAACTGCTCCATGTTAGAGTATAAAGAAAAAAATCACTGTCTAGAATATTATCTCATATATTATCAGTTATTGAAATTGGTAATTTTATCAGTTATTGATGATCTATGTTGTGCCACAGTGGATACAGAAGACCATACATTGTGTGTTGATGTCAGATATAAGGAGCTTTATCCTCAGGAATTCTCAGTGTGTAAGTTGCAGCAGGAAACTGCTGTGGTTAAACATTGATGATATAAAGGTACAGCAGCTGATCTTTGAGTTGTGCTGAGATTCACATCAGGTTTTTGGTTGACGAGTGTTTCACTTTAACAGCAGCCTGCATACACAGAACTTATAAAGGACTAGAAACAGAATTTAGTAACAGTAAAACTCTTTGCCTACACAGACCTGATCCAGACCTTCAGAGAGAAGAAGTTAATGGGAAGAAGCTGAGTAAGTGGAACTTAGATTAATTACAAACTGCTCTTTGTCTGTTGGTTTGTTAGTGTCGACAACAGAAGTAGATTTTCATGATATGATCAGTGATTTCTCTCTATAATAGATCTTTCGGAAAACTAACTAACTTTCAACCGAGTCAGATCAGACTTTAGACTAACACTATGTTTGTACCTTCATCAGGTGCAGCTTGTTGCCAACATGGAAAGGTGATTAATGATGGTGGTTACTATGGTTACAATGTTTGTAGACCAGTGTACATGTGGTGTAGTTGTAAATTTTAATTTAAATGTGATATTTACATTATTTGTATTGTTATGTTGTATGTTTAAAATGTGTTGAAATAATCTCACAGTTGTGTGTCATCTGACACTGCTGATGACCATTTGATGCAGTAACTCTGTCTTTTACTCTGACTGTTTTTCTGACCACTGTGGAGCTGCATAGCTGAATGACGAACAAACAAAGATTAGTCAGTGTGAATAAACACTGCTAGATCTCGGTCCTCAACAGTCTGAGATGACTTGTCCTGAGCTGATGGCAGAATTAAAATCTTCATCATCAAGAGGAGGAAGTAGGAGACATTCAAAAAGAGATTTCAAAGTGTACATGATATAAGGTTTGCCTGTACATGCCTGGACTTGTCACTGTGGGGGTAAACTGAAATTGGATTGAGTGGAGTCAAGTAACCACAAACATACTGATTCTTATTTTTTTTTAATATAATACCAAAAAGGTTAGTATAATAGACTGGGATTAGACCAAAATGGATATATTCCAGGTGTAAAATGTAATGACTACACAAATTAGGATTTTCAGAAAGTTCCCACCAGTGGTGTTTTGTTCCAGCCAAGGGAAGCCAGGCTTCGCCTAACCTAGTCTTTGTAGACCCAACATGTCTACAAAGACTAGATCCAGCACACAAGCTGTGACTGTGGCAGCAACACAACAGACAGCTGTTAGCATAGCTATGAGCTAGTCTCTCTATCTGACTCTTGTGGGTAGTCTGACTAACTCCAATGGGTCATGGTCCTCACTGGATCACTGTATTTTCCCCCTTCCTGATTAAAAAAATAATTTTGTATATTTGTCACACATGAATGATTCAGATCAACAAATCTGAATATTAACAACAGAAGCTATCTGACTAATTGAAGCATGCTAAAAGATCTTAAAAAAGCAACATATTATACCAAGATCTAAAGAAAATTCAAGAACAGATGAGAAACAAAGTAATTGACATGTATCAGTCTGGAAGGGATCCAAAGCCATTTCTAAGGCTTGGACAGTTTTGTGGACTGGTGTGGGCTGAACCATCTGCAGCTTAACATCAATAAAACAAAATAATTGGTTGTGGACTTCACCAAGTCCAGGACACCTGCCACCCCTCTCTTTATATTGGGAGAGGAGATGGAGATGATACTAGAGTGCAAATACCTGAGAGTCTACCTGGACAATAAACTGGACTGGACACCACACTCTGCAGTGACCTACAAAAAGGCCCAGAGCAGACTGTATTTTTTGAGGAGACTCAAGTCTTTCGGCAACGGCAGCAGCATGCTGCAAATGTTCTGTGGGTTTGTGGTGACCAGTGTCATCTTTTATGTTGTGTCTGCTGGGGCAAAAGTATAAAGGTTGCAGACACAAATAGGTTGGACAAATTATTCAGATCTCACACTGTGGCCATAAGAAGGATGTTGTCTAAACTCCTCTCAATTCTGGACAATCCCTCCCACCCACTACACAGTGTTCTGACTGGACAGAGGAGCACGTTCAGTCAGAGACTGATCAGTGTCAAGTGCTCCACAGAGCGACACAGGAGATCCTTTCTGCCTGTGGCCATCAGACTGTACAACTCCTCCACCTGCTGCAAAGGGGAGGGGGAGTGACACATCTATACACTATGTCATGTCATCATAACATTAATTATATCTTTTGTCACTATCAATGTCAATTCTGTACATTTTTGATTTGTGTGTTCTCGTTGTTATTTGTGTTGTCATGGATCTTTCTGGGAGTGATTCTTTTCTTTCCTTTCTTTAATGAGAGAGCAGCTGTAAAACAGGCAAAACAATTTCCTTCTGGAATTAATAACGTTTTTTGAATCTTGAAAACACACATACACCCAGTCTGGTATACGTACATGTATTAGGACAGCCACAATGCCCATAAATTATTTAAGTAGTGTGCCTTGTTTAATTGAGCCAGCTTTGATTGTTGACCAGTGTTGAATCAGTTAAATAAAGTGTGATATATTTTAAGTGGTCGTTGTCTGTGATTGTTTGTGCATAATAGTGCAACATCAGCTTAGTAAAGATGGCTAGTGCCGAATTTCACTCCTTCAATTAGACTGATTAATTTTAATTTGGTTATTGGTCCCTTGAAACAGGGTGGTGCCCCATTATCAAATTGAGTTGATAAAATAATAATTATTATCAATTATCATGAATAATTGATAATAATTCAGCTAATAACCAAAGTTATACATGGCATAATTTCAACCTAATTGGTGCCTTTTGTTTGGTGTATGTCCCCAACATAATTGGTGCTCGGGTTAGGCCTATGTTCCCCAAAAATACCGTAGCTACTTCTGCCCTGAGGCCACACTTGACCTCGCCCAATGCACGGTTCTCATCATCTAACTTGAGCTGTACTCAAAATTACAGAACCCCCATTGCAAATTAGGTGTACTGGCAAACTTTACAAACATTCAGCCGTTTGAAATATACAAACCAAGCAAGAACAAACTGAACATCTTAACACACCTAATGTTACAAGTAGTTCCAACAAATTCAACACAAAATGTAACTCTAAATGAGTGCTGCAGTATCACAGTAATTCATTCCCTAGATAGAAGATCTCATATGAGATCTCTCATAAGAGCACACATTTGTAAATCAGGTAATTTGTCAAGCAAAAATCATGGGCTTGATTAGTTGCATCAGGTGTGTTGGAGACAGCCACATTTCTGACATACCATCAAACATGACAGTCTTGCCAAGTTCAAGTATTTTGTGTGTTATAAGTGGAAAAAAAGTTTTAAAAAGATATTATTGCCTGAGAATGCTCCTGGAGAAGCCACTGGAAGCATAGTTGTCCAGAGCAGTAGTAGTAGTAGAATAGTCCAGAGTTAAAGTGACTACTGTACCTGGATGTGGCAGGTACCAGATGTTGACATACACACAGACCTGACTGTAAATGTCTAGAAATAATAACAAAACTGCTCATTTGTATTTCATTACAGTTTGGGCACTGTATTCACAGGTCTATCTGTAGTTGCAAAGTTATTACTATGTATCAAACCTTGTGAGAAAACCTAAATAACTGCAAAATGTTACCTGCACAAAAGCTGTTAACACACCAGAGTCTTCCAGGTATCCGTGATTGGTAAACTGGGAGTTGTTCTATACATACCAACCAAAAACAGAACAGAAAGAAGAAGAAGAAGTGATACTTGTGATACCTGATTTCTAACTAATCTTTACTTTGGAAATGTGCTGTAGTTCAGCAAATATGCTGTGATTTATTGTTTTTTAGTGATTATTTTGCATTCTCTTGCAGAGGATTGGAGCCACAAGGGTCATAGACATGTAACATCCATGACTAAGAGCTACAAAGTCTGCCCTAAGTTCATGTTTCTTGGTGAATATATCGTGTATAACCTAGTTACCTCCACCTGTGACCAAAAATGACAAAATGACAAGAGTCCATTCAAAGAGCTAGCTGTGTTTTTTGTGAAAATTTTTACAGGAATATACATGTTGTGACATACAGTAGATACAAAGTTTGAGTTCACTGGGAGTGATGGAGAAGTCCAGTGGCAGCAGTGCCTTGTTTGCCAGCTGAAAACCGTTCGGGTAGCATTGGGTCAGGACCAACTTCATGTCCCAATCTGTTCCTTGATCAGCACAGCATGACCCATTTTACTGGACAGACATTGTCTCAGCTAGGTTTCTCAGCGCTTCTCTCCAGATCTGCACCTTCACCTCCTTAGTTTCTGGTGGATTTCAGGTTGTCTGGATGATTTCTGGTGGATATCAGGTTTCTCTCCTGGGATCGGGCCTGTATTTTGCAGCTAGTACCTAATTGCATGCTAGCTTTTGCCTTATGTAAAAACACTGCTGTATCTATGGTACTGTGTATCTCCTGACAAAGTCATCAAAAGTCCCAGAAAAATGAGCACAACCATGTAAAATAACAGTAAAATTACATATGTTATGGTAAATTTCAGTGAAATTATTTAATTAAATTTCATACAAATATTCACAATAGAAAAAAAATTGTGGTATGCATACCGAATAATAATAAAAATGATACTGTATAATAAAAAAACATGTATAGCTTTAACATGCACTACAGATAAATTCACAAATACCTTATTATTACATCATCTTTTGAATATGAATTACATTTTAAACATTGCAGATATAAAATACTCGTAACAAGAAATATTGTAAAAAATTTTGTTTTTTTTTCTATGAAGTTTATAAAAATATTTAGTTTTCTCCGGTTTTGTTTATTTACCCCGTGTCTCAACCAAACTAGGACGCGTTTCAGAAGTGGCCGCTGTCTATTTGTCTTTGGGACCTGTCAATCATTCCCAGTGCCCGCCCCCAGCGACAGCAAGGTTCTGCTGACTCCTCTGCAAACAGGACACTCTGGACAATTTAACACTTAAAGTACGTTGAATATTTAAAAATATATTTAATGTCGATGTGTTTCGCTTTATTTACAGCCAGACCGCGACGGTTTGTAGCGATAATTAGCGTTAAATGTCACCAGGAAATGAAGCGCTGACAGCAGGTGCATGTAACGTTTGTGTAACGTCTCGCAGTCTTCGACGTTTATGTCGCCTTTTGCTTCCCTTTAAAGCTGTTTGAAAGTTATATAAGTCGACATTTGTGGTTTGTAAAGGCGCCTGTAGATGACAGAAGACACTTACAGTCGTGTCAATGAATGTGCGAACAGTGCGGCGCTTCCCTGTCGTCATGTAAATGTCGTACCTCCTCTGCAGGCAAATTTAGCCCAACTTTCCTCTGTTACTTCATGTGTTTTGTTTTGTTTTCCCCAGTGTGTTATCCTAATCAATTCATGGTGCCTTTGGTGGAATATTTAAACTTTTAGGATTTGGGGCAGAATGGAAGAAAATGTAACTATTTTTAAGTTTACCTCCAATTGTCAGCAGCTTTTCAACATTCACATGATATGACTCATGAGCTGAGGTATATTCCTGACAGTTCAGTCACATGATGAGCGCTGTTTATATCATGAGGATATTTCTGAGTGGAAAATAATTCTCTGTTTCTCTATTCCTACTCCTGAATGCAGAATTTGTTGCCTGCATTGCTCCTCTCACCACAATGGCCTCCTCCTCCTCATCAGTTGGAGATAATCAACTGCAGAGGATAATCAGAGATCTGCATGGTAATTAATCTGTCTGCACATATAAATAAACAACACAGGTGTCATACAGTGTGTGTCTGTGTGCTGCGTATTTATAATGTTACATTCTCTAAATCCTGTGCCTGTGTTTATAAATGAAGTGACTGTTCAACAAGTGCTGGAGCAACAGTTAGATGTTGATGCACAACACGGTGCGATGCTTTTGTGTTTTGCTCAGGCAAAGCACAAACATTACACAGACATGAAAAGTTCGGTTGTACGTGCATAGTGAACATGACAAAAAAAATGTTATGCAGCAACTTTGAATAAAAACTAATTGTAAAAAGAAAGGATTTTGTGCCTTGCACGCACACGCAAGAACATAATGTGATATTTGTGTGTTCACATGTTAGTGATGCTGTTACTGTCTCGTTTAGATGCTGTGTTAGAGCTGAGTAAAGAACACCAGGAGTGTGGTGAGCCCATAACTGATGACAGCGCCAACCTGCACAAGTTCTTCTATAAACTAGAATACCTGCTACAGGTGTGGTAACTGTGGCTACAGGGGGTTTGATACGATTATTATTATTATTATTATTATTATTATTATTATTATTATTATTATTATTATATTCACCCACTGACTACCTTGTGAAATTATAGTAAAAAAAAAAGTGACCATTGTACTGTATGTTTTCAGAGCTGAAGGTAATGTCTTCAAATTCTTTGTTTGGTCCAAAAACAATTCACAGTAAGTCAAAGACAATAGGAAATATTGATAATTAAGAGTATTCAATCAGCAAAAAAATGCTTACTTATGTATTTGACAAATTGC
>OMLM01000315.1:105490-147659 GCA_900302695.1 Helostoma temminkii | reverse complement strand
AGTCCTAAATTATCACGCTTTAGTGTGTTTTATCCCTTCATAGTAATAACATGACATACAGTACAGTAATACAGTAGAGATTAGCAGAGACTTTGAGCAGCTGTCATTTCATTTCACATCAGAAACACCTTGATTATATTTATTCTCAGGTAAAATAGTGTTTTTCTACATTTATTTTCACTAGTATGGTTATTTATATTATTATATGCAATTCCAATATATTGTGTATGTCTCTTATATAAACATGCAGGTTTGAATACAGTTATCTATTAATTTTCACTTGCCACACTCAGGCCTGATTACTGCCAGATCTGTTGAATAAGGAAATCTCTTGCCCACAAATGGAGAAAACTTGGAACAGTGCTGAACCTTCACAGGAGCGCCCGGAAAATTACTCCACAACAACGACTCATCCAGGAGGTCATAAAAGAACCCAGAACAACATCTAAAGAACTGCAGGCCTCACTTGCCTCAGTTAAGGTCAGTGTTGATTCAACTATAATAAACATAAATATAATGAACATTTGCCAAAAAACATGTTGATTATTAAAACTTTTAGGCAACTATCCTGTGGACTGATGAGACAAGAGATGAACTTTCTGGAAGGTGTGTGTCCTGTTACATCTGGCTTTAACTAGCACAGCATTTCATTAGAAGATCATTGTATCAATAGTCAAACATGGTGGTCGTAGTGTGATGGTCTAGGGCTACTTTGCAGCTTCAGGACTCGGATGACTTGACATAATTGATGGAACGATGAATTCAACCAGAAAATCCTGTGGGAGAATGTCTGGCCATCAGTTTTCAACGTCTAGCTCCAGCACACCTGGCTCATGCAGCAGGACGATGATCCAAAGCACACCGAGAAGTTCACCTCTGAATGGCTCAATATAAACAAAATCAAGGTTCTGCAGTGGCCTAGTCAAAGTCCAGACTTTAATCCATTTGACATGCTGTGTAATTGCCATTTATCACAAATGATTGATTGCATTTGTTGCTGTCGGATTAAGGGGCAATTGCTTTTTCACATAGGACCTGGCAGGTTTGAGCAGCTTTTTTCCCTTAAAAAATAAAATCATCATTAAATAAACAGCATTTTGTATTTACTCAGGTTATCTTTGTGCAATATTAAAATGTAGTTTGATGATCTGAATGATTTAAGTGTGACAAATATGCACACAAAAATAATCTGGAAGGTGGCAGATACTGAAAAGACATAAAGATCTCTAGTACTAAACATAATGAACACATGGTTGGTTTTAGAAAGGAAGAATATGGACCTGTACTGTAAGTATGTCCAAATCACAGCAGATGAAGTCTTGGGCAGTCCATCATTTGAGAGCTCTTATCCTTCAGTTTGGCTTTCCGCTCGGACACTTTAACATAATCTGCACCTGCGTGACATAACTGAATAAAGACGGGTCAGAGTGAGTTGGCAGCTTCTTTGTTTGCAGAGCAGCACTGATGTGAACTGACCATTGTGTCCCTGCAGTGTGTGCACTTGACTTTACCTGCACAGTCACACTGGTGCATGTTTGTGAGTGCACCTCCATCTGTTCCCTCACTGTGTGTGTGCATGTGTGTTTCCTCTCCTAACAGTTTCTCTCCTCAAGGTTTGCAGCCCCCTGTGGTGACAGTGGCAGATCATGTTGGCCCCGCTCAGACAGTTTGCTCTTGTCAAACATAACTTCCCCCTAACAGTTTCAGCTCTTGCTACCCTGGGTAAAATTGATGCAGTCCTTAAATGTTTCATAGTTTTGTTAAACCCCCTGAAATGATTGCTTTGTTTCAAATTAAAGCTTTAAAAATGATTTGCTAACAACTGATACCATTAGACCTCATAGCATCTAAAACTACTGTACACTACCAGTCATAAGTTTGGACACATCTCCTTCATCAATGCTACGTAAAAGCGCTCTCCGGTCCAACTCATCCCAAACCATCTCAGCTGGATTTAGATGGCGTACTTGTGGAAGCCAGGTTTCTCATTCAAGATTCAAGATTAAAAAAACTTTATTAATCCCAGAGGGAAATTGTTTTGCCTGTTACAGCTCTGTCATTAAATAAAGGAAAGAAAAGAAACGCTCCCAGAAAGATCCAGTATAACACAATTACCAAAGAGAACACATTGACACAATCAAAAACTTACTGTATTGACAACATTAATGATAAAATGATATAAGTATATAAATAATGTTTATGAGGGAATCATATGATGTTTAGATGTGTCAGTCACCCACCCCTTTAGGTGGAGGAGTTGTACAGTCTAATGGCCACTGGGAGGAAGGATCTCCTGTGTCGCTCTATGGAGCACTTGTATCAGTCTCTGACTGAACGTGCTCCTCTGTCCAGTCCATAACTGTAGTGGGTGGGAGGGATTGTTCAAAATTGAGAGGAGTTTGGACAACATCCTTCTCTCAGCCACAGTGTGAAGAGGATCCAGCTCCACCCCCAGAGCAGAACCAGCCCTCCTGATTCATTTGTCCAACCTGTTAGTGTTTGCAACCTTCATACTCTTGCCCCAGCAGATCACAGTATAAAAGATGACACTGGCCACCACAGACTCATAGAACATCCGCAGCATGGTGCTGCAGACGTTGAAAGACCTGAGCCTCCTCAAAAAATAAATACAGTCTCCTCTGGGCCTTTTTGTAGGTCGCTGTAGAATGTAGTGTCCAGTCCAGTTTATTGTCCAAGTGGAATCCCAGGTATTTGTATTCTGGTACCATCTCCACTTCCTTTTGACTGGTAGTGTGTATATATATATATCCATCCATCCATCCATCTTCTATACCGCTTAGTCCCCGCAGGGGTCACGGGAGTGCTAGAGCCTATCCCAGCCAGCTTACGGGCGAGAGGCGGGGTACACCCTGGACAGGTCGCCAGTCTATCGCAGGGCCACATACAGACAAACAACCATTTATATATATATATATATATATATATATAGCTTAATTTTAGGCCATAAACTAGAAAAGCTGGAAACCAATAATTTAATCTTAAGCAGTGATTGTAGTTAACTGATATTTACATATGTTTAAATCTAATGGTTAAAACAATATCCTGTGCTTTAACTACAGTCAGATAAACAGCAAAATAAATACAATAATTTCCTGTGAAATGCAGTAAATTAAAGCATAAAACTCTCAAGTAAAGTACAAGTAAGTCAGCTTGCATGAGTAAATACTGTATGTCACTTTCCACCACTGACAAAGCAAGAAAAATATGTACGTAAACGCGTACATATTGCAGAGAGATATCAGTGATACTCTACTAAAACATCATTACTGCACTTGTTTCAGAGCAGTGCAGCCTACATCTAAAACTGTATTTCTTTGCCACAGGTAGTATCAAATGAAGCGCTGGTGTTGTTATCCCCCTCTGGCTCTGCATGAATGATTGTGTCTGGAGTTTTGTTTCTCTAGTTACTACCCTGCAGCATCTCAAGCTCCCCTGTCAGACTTGTTATGATGGATGTGTAAGCATTACAGATTCGGATCCGGCAGGATGATCATTAACTGAAACAGATTCACGACGAGAAGCAGGAGAGAGTAAGTATGTGTGTTTTATATGCAGTATTTGTATGAGCTGTGTGCGCCGGAGTGCGCGTAGTTCATGTATTTATTTTTCCCAGTGATGCATTGATCCTCCCACAAATCCTCACCATTTTAAAATCCATGTAAATGTGAATCAGCAAGAGAGGAGGGGGCATAGTTGTTCATTACAGCCTTTCTTCTATCTGGAGGTAGATAGTGAAATGGTAGCTTGATGGCCACTGTTTCCATGGCAACGCTTTTAGCTCAACCTCTGCCCACAACATCTCAAAAGATCAGAGATGTTATTTTTAAAATAACATAAGACCCGGTGGTGTCTAAAGAGGGAAAAATCACAAATTCTCGCACAAAAAAACAGCCACACGTTCGCACACAGAGCGACAATGTATCTCTGTAGGTCATGAAATGTAGTGACGAGGCCTCTGTGTGTTTGTGTGCGACTTTTGTGGGGCCGCTGTCGCTACACAAGCAGGAGAGGAACTCATCTGCAGTGACGTTATTCTGAAAGAACAAGACGCTGAGTTTGATTTCCTAAAAGTGGGTATTTTAACTGCAGTGTCAACACTGTTTCACATTAAAGTGTGGTACAAATAATACATAGAATTTCAAAATCGCTTCAACCTTATTGGCACAACATCAAATATACTATGAGACACCACAACCTAAAGCCATAATTGTAATTGTGAAAGACTTTATTCTTCTTCAGTGGATAACAAGATGAAGATGTGGGAGAACAGCAGGTGCTTCAGACATTAGTGTTTGCTCTATTTATGTTTTATGTATTTATTTATTTACTTTTTGCCTGGCTGCTTTCTGTCAGACAGTTTTGTTTCGAAAGTACAAATAACACCTCCTGCGAGCTTCCAAGAGGTGAACACCAGAACTTTGTTTCACATCAGGAAATCTCTGTAGTCTCAGGTGTATGTGTCTGTGGCATTGAATTAGAGGGCAAACAAACATGCTTCCTACTGCATGGTTCTAGCTTGGGGTGTATATTTATGATATCAAACTGTATACACAGTCAGATTAGTGGTAGCTGGTCACAAGTCTCCACATTCACCTCATTTATTCATCATATGCAGCACAACACACGTAAAACATCAGTCCAACAAAGTAGGAAGCTGAAACAAGTGTTTTACTATGGTGTTTACAAACAAGAACGATACAAACACACCAGGAACAGCAGGTTAATAACGTGGTGGAGATTTCAGGTTCACTCTTGACCACGAAGCAGCTGCAAAGTAGATTCAAGACAAGGTTAAGAGGCTGATCAGGTTGTGTTCAGCGAATCGTTTGAAATTCACTGCATGCTGCAGGTTTGTACTGATGGACGCTGTGAATATTTTAATGTTTCACATGATGTATTTTTGTTTTTATATTATATTTATATAGTGCATGTGAAAAATTACACATTTCAAACCTTAAATTCTGGAGCTTTCTATCACCTAATTTTCCTGAGCAGATGGAATCTGTCCAGCTCAAATGTACATGATCTCTGAGCACTTTAAGGATGAAGGGTCATTCCTGAAAATGGACACGAAAATGAACATTTTTGTTAGTTTTAATTACATTTTGTTGTTAGATAACTATTCAGTTTTCATGCTTCTTCTCTTTCCTTTCTCTGTATTTGACAGACTCGTTTGATGTGAATCATGGACTCACTGCATGTTTTGTGTTTGGTTCTATTTCCATGAGAGATCTCTGAGGCGATGCAGGACTAAGCTTAGACAATAAGAGTCTCCCTCTCTCTGTCTGGAGCTGATTTCTTCTCCGTCTTCACGTGGGTGCATGCAGCAATTCCAACGTAGCGCTGCGGGCTCCTCGGTGGACACATTTGCTAGCATGTGTTTCCATGGAGATGCAATTTGCTCACGAGCCCCTGCAGCTTGTGTCATTGACTTCAATTAGTGCAGGAGGCCGTCTTGTCTAAGTACATACTTACACAGAGAGCCAGCCTCAAAGGGTTGGAGAAAATTGGCAGAGGAGATCTGAGAGCGTGGGATACATCGGCGAGGACTTCAAGGCTGCAGGGAGGCTTTATGATGTAACAGCAGTCATTTAAATAACGGGAGATTGACACTAAAGCAGTGGTTAAATTTAAACTGAAACCTTTTCATGACATTAGTAACACAGACTCCTAATGTGTAACAATAAACTGGAATTGTTCAGACAATCGCACCTGCTTTTATGCAACGTGAAAATATTATTAACAAGAATCTGATGTTGGCTGCTGTTATTTCTATAGTTCTATTAGATACTATTAGTGCCTTGTGGCACATTAAAAATAAAATAATTTCCCTGGTGAAATTCTATTACTCTGATTTTTGTTACTTCTGAGACTTTTATTTCCTGACTGAAGATGTTGCTCAGTATTTTCCATGAACCTCTCTTTGTACTTGAACAAACTCATACAGTTTATCTTATCTATTCTATCTTATCTTCTTCCCTCATATCATAACTTATAATTAAAGCACTGTAGAGAGATTTGTGCTGTTACAGCTGCTAAGTTCCTAATTCTGAATTTCAAGTGAGTGTTTCTCTGCTGCCAGATAAAAAAAAACGAGAATTTCTTTTAAGATGAAAGTTTGTAAGATGACATAGCTTTGCTCCTTGTTCCTCCCAACACGTTTCTGCAACTACATATTCCTTTATGTAGCTGGTCTCCTCTGCAAAGCTACCATTAGCAGTTAGCTCTCTGGTGTTACAGGTCCAGTTTCCGACTCCTTCTGGCATGTGGCTCCAGTGACTTGCTCCTACGTTTGTTTGAAATGACAACTCACGTTTGTGCCTACTCTTTTTTTATAAGTTTTACTAGGTGCCCGACCGGGCTGATGTGCAGGAAGTAGCAACAATAATGGAACCATCTCACTGGGATAACAACAGAAACATGAAATAGACTTAGGAGCTCAGAGAGACAACACATCTTTCCCTATTTTCACTTAATTTGTTTGGAAATGTGTAAATATTAGTCGGGCTTTAAGGAATCACAAGCACCATTAGAATCTATCTTCAGGGGAACCTTGAATGTTTAATTAGATTTTATGACAGTTCATGACATCCAGCAATTTAATTTAAACTTGAAGAAAGAAAAGTCATGAGTTAGTTTCTGCACCCACAGATGTAGCCTGACACACAGGTAAGTTTTAAAGGATTTGTTATAAAGAGCGACGTGGCTGTTTGTTAGCTGTAAGTGTTTGGCTTGTTCTTTCATCTCCTAAAATTTATGTTCCTGTACAACTAAACTAAAATCACAAATACATTTTTAAGGGGAATGGGGAAAATAATGTCAACATAATGACCATATGTTCACAATTAACATACATGTTGATACTCAGTATATAAATTACATTTTTTTGTCTGCTAAAATATCCAATATACAACATCCCTTTTCTCCTACACTTAAACATCCAATCTTGCAGATATGTGGCTCCAACTTTATAGATTTTTTATTGATTGAGTTTTAAGGTTGGGTTCAGGTTCTCACAACACTGGTTAGTGTCAGGCACAAGGTTCTTTACACATAATGTCCTCATTTAAATTTACAATATGTCTCTAACTCGAACTGAAGTATTTTTTCTTTGGTACTTTTAGAAAGTACTAATCCTACATAAACGCTGAAGCTGGTCTGAATCTGCCCACCAATCACCACAATCTCCTCTTTGTCACTTAATAAATATGACATTTTGTTCATTCACGCAAAAAATATATATTTCATGGTGACATAATCACTATTGCAGTTTAGTTGTTCAGGGATGTAATTTTTAGGAGACAGGGTTGGTGTATGTGTGTCTCTACGGTGCTGTTTTTGAAATTATACATTGATAATAAGAAAATGTATATGACAAAATACACGTTCGTTCATCAAAGTTTTGTCTTGACTAAATTTAGATTTTTTTTAGGGTTTAAAATGTTAAAACATAATTTAAACCCACAAATGTTAACTTAAAAAAATAGTAGTAAATAGTCATATCATACTGTACATCCTCCGGCTCCATGACGGTCTGTACTGTATCACATACGGTATTACCAATGCAACGAGTGCATCCAGCCGCGAAATATAATTCTCTGGCTTCAGGGCAATTGTAATCTGGTTTTTTAAAACAGCCAGAGCCACCACTGGGTTTGTTCCAAGCTTCATTTCCCAGAACCTGGCTTCAGTTTCCATGTACAGAGAGACAAAAATGGCAAAGTGGTGAGATGTGCCTTAAAGTGATTCAACCTTGATTATCCCAACTCATTACAGGAACACTCCCAGGCTGCATCTGTAATTACCGTGAACAGGTGCATCACTCAGCCACATCGACATGGCGTTAGCGATTCAATTTAGAGATGCTGCCCAGGATATTAACCCCGCTAATTACAGCAGCGAGCTCCACGTTCTACCACAGGGATGAAATGCTGTGGACCTCAGGGTGCAGAAAAGCACACAATTACTTTCGCTTTTATTCCGTGGAAAGTGCAGGTGGGGGAAATGTGTTTACACAGAGGACTTTTCCAAATTGAGCTCTTATGTGCAAATTGTGTGATCACTGGGGATGACTTCTTTTTGTCAGGATCGATGCATGTGGACTGTGGGTTTTCAAGGTTATGTGGGAAATTCAACAACATAACACAGCATTAGTCAGAGGTTTTCCAAGGTCGGTTATATTTGGCTCCCATTTTGTTCTGGGCAGGTACAGTGCCATTCATAAGGATTTAAAGTTTTTCCATGTGGCAACCAACTGCCTCCAGAATTCACCTAATTAGTAAACACATCTGTGTGTACTTCAAATCTCAGTATAAATACAGCTGATCTGTGAAGGCCTCAGAGGTTTGTTAGAGAACATCAGTGAACAGACAGGTCAGGGATAAAGTTGTGGAGAAGTTTAAAGCAGGGTTAGGTTATAAAAACATATCCCAAACTTTAAATAAATCACAGAGCACTGTTCAATCCATCATCTGAAAATGGAAAGCGTGTGGCACAGCTGCAAACCTACCAAGACATGGCCACTCACCTAAAGCCAAGAGACTCATGGTAACTTTGGAGGAGCTGCAGAGATCCACAACTCAGGTGGGACAACCTGTCCACAGGACAACTGTTAGTTGTGCACTCCACAAAGCTGGCGTTGCTGAAAGAAAGCAATGAGAAGTCCTGTTTGCAGTTTGCCACAAGCCATGTGGGGAACACAGCAAACATGTAGAAGAAGGTGCTCTGGTCAGATGAAACCAACATTGAACTGAACACATCATCCCCACTGTGAAACATGGTGGTGGCAGCATCAAGCTGTGGGGACTTTTGCAAGGCACCGTATATTATACCCAGTCAGTTACAACAAGGCTGAGAAATAAGGAAAAAGCCTTTTACTGTATCAGGATAAAGTTTGAGCTTGTAGAGTTGATTATCTTTCTCTTGCTAATGTATGTAAGTTTGAACACCAACGAGACGAACAATCTTCATCCACAATTTCACTAAATGTTTCACGAAGTCAGTTTTCACAAAAAATGTATTTATTAAAGCTTTTTGAGGGTCTAAAGTGCAGTGATTTACCTTTCTGTTATGAATATTACCAAATTATGTCTGTTTTAAAGATATAGTCCCAGGCACAAAAGATTATTTAGTCTGTGCCTAGGATCATCCCAGAGTTCATAAAATAAGTTAGTTAGTGGCTTCGTAAAACATTTACTTCTGTCCTGGGGGAGGTTGAAAGATCCCCTAATAAACACACTGTGTTAGGAATATAATAAAGAAGAGTTGAGTAGATAGCATGAAGAGCAGTCTGGCACATATTATTTATTCTGGAGACTTCAAAATAAAAGCTTTCACAGTAGCCACATGGACTCATTTTCCTGTGATCTGCAAATGTCACTAAGAACTAAATATGGTAAAACTGAACAAAAAAGCAACTATATATCTTTACTTCCTTCTTCTTGTAGAGAACCTTTGACCAGTCCTCTGAAGTATCTTGGATCTATTCTGTTTCTTGCTCATGCTTTTCTCTAACACACAGTTCACGAACACTGTGGCATTTTTCATTTCATGTGCAACTGCGTCAGAATTTGTTTCACTGGAGAACAGAATAGGGTGATAGCTAGCCTGTGATCTTTTATTCATCCATTCGTCCTCCTCTTCTCGCCGCTCGCCTCCGCACCAGGGAGCTCAGCATCTGACAGCCCTCACCGAAAACCACCAGCTGGAGTGACAACAAGAGGAGAGAAGCGATGAGGAGGGGGTAGGAAAGAAAAGAAAGGAGAAGAAGTGTGTCTGTGGGAGTGTGTGTGTGTGTGTGTGTTATGGACAGGAGGGCAGTCAGGGGCACAATGTGCTGACAGCTGCCCGGCCCTCAGAGCAGAGCAGATGGTTAGGACAGAATTGGCCGTGGCTCCAGATCAAAACCTCACTACTCAAAAGTCACAAGCTTTGAATAATATGAACTTGTAGGTTTGTCCTGTGTTCTTTTTTTTTAATCCCATTTGGTAAAGCAACTAGCATCTAGCTACTGTAGCTTCAGTAATTTGAAGACTCAATACACATTTACAGTATTTAAATAAGACCAAAGTTTTTCATGTGATCAAATCGACCCCAACGGAGACTAAGCAGTATAGAAAATGGATGGATTTTCTGAATCACCGTGATGTATGGCAACAACCGTTAAAAAAATAGGAAGACACATCTCTTTGAACTGTGCAGTGTCGCACAGTCACGGCAGCACGATTTGCAGTCAAAGGCAGATAGTGTAGGTTATTATTTAACTTGTGCAATCATGATAGTATGACAGTAAAGATGTATGTGTTTTTGTTTGTAATGTATCTCAAATCATACTTCCACACCTTGTAAAATGTGGCATATACAGACACAGACAAAATTGTTGTAACCTTTTGTAAAAGAAAGAAAAACTCACTATTTAGTGGGTAAAAAGTAGTCACTGTGCTGTTTGGTATCATGGACCACAGAACGCTAAGGAGAGAGTTGTCTCCGGAGATTAGGAAGAAAACTATAGACCAACATGTTATAAGACCATCTCCAAGCAGCTTAATGTTCCTGTGACTACAGTTGCACATATTATGTATAGGTTTAAGGTGCACTGAACTGTAGCCAACCTGCCTCAACATGGCCACAAGAGGAAACTCGATGAATAATTGAAGAGACGGATAATGTAAATGGTAACTAGAACAACATCCAAAGAGATTAGAGGTGAACTCCAATGTCAAGGTACATTAGTGTCAGATGGTGCTAGCCGTCACTTTTTGAGCCAAAGTGGACTTAATGGCATAGAAGTGACCTTCTATGAGCCCTGATCTAAATCCTAATCCATGACAGGTGAAAGTTATAGAAATTATTTGATTGCTGTGATTGCCTCAAAAAGTTGTGCAAGTAAATACTGAGTTAAGTACCGTCATTTTCTCCCAGGCCAGTTTCATTAGTTGTTTTTTTTTAAATGCAGCTGAAACCTATTATTGCCTTAAGTGACGCAAGTAGAGTATCCAGAGAAGAAACAATTACATTACTTGACCAGTAATGCAACAAACTTTGCTAATCTAGAAAATTTATATGACCAGTGCACTGCTATCAGTTAATTCATGTTCACTCAGTGCTGTAGCAGTGATGTATATTTTACACCGTGTTAGGAACAATCTGAGCACCGTGTTTACAGCTGATCAACACTAAAGGCATCTTTAACAGCAGCAAGGAAAAAATGGGAGGAATAACATAGAGAAAGTTTATTATACTGTATATAGTATAGAATAGGGTGTAGCATTATAGTGTAGTATGAAGGGGCGTGGTTACTAAACCATGACTACATAGAGCGTCAATGAAATAGAAAGGCATGGTTAGCAGCACTTATAACTTTAATTTCACAAGTAACAGTTACTACTTTTTATATTTTACTTTAATTAGGTACCTTGTAATGGCTTGTGTGAAATAGTAATTCTGAGTAGTTTATACTAAATCCCAAGTATATCTGAAGTCACTCACTACTAAATAAGCTTTTGTTAGTACAAAATACAATGCTTCACTGTTTTTTAAGGCAATTGGTTTGCATGCTTTTTTTAAAGTAAGGTTAGCTCATTTGAATTTACAGTGTAGGGTTCGTTCCGTGTGGCTGATGAATGTCTGTACAAAAAAATCATCCTTCAGCTGCTGAGACACTTCAGAAGTTGTGTCCTGACACTGTCATGCTTAAAAAACATGCTACTTTACATTGAATGTGTGGTGAAGTGTGTGGTGAACTCTCTCTAAGTTGATACTGCTTCTGGACAATTCTGCATTCTAACTGCATGAAATGCATATATTATTATTATTATTATTATATGTTAACGTTGAGCAACCCTGTCTCTATACAATTATGCTTCTACATCCAGTTTGTTTAACTATAGTAATACTAAACATTTTATAGATGTGTTTAGGCCGTCACAGCACTTGGTTAAGGTTAGAGAAAGATTATAGGCTCATTAATATCATGTAAGACTAATATAAATCACTTGGCTTGGATGACACAGTTGTAAGTCTCTGGAGAAATAAAAAAGTCACATTAATTGTACTGACAGAATATCAATGCTTAACAGGGGAGTTAATTGCATTAAAATTTGGCATCTCATTGCTAATTTAAATGCAATTTGTGTTTAAGAGAAAAAATCACATTTGAGATCTTATTTGTTTTAGTTTTTCTGAAAGTGCATCATTATCTTTCACTGTTGAAGTCTAAAAATATGATGTGGAGCAAGGACATGGGGTAAAAAATGCAGTCCTGACCAGTTCTGATGATGATGATGATGATGCTAATTTAACGGCACACTCAACTTTAACACTGCACAATGGAGAAACTAGTTGTCTGTCTTCTCCTTTTCCTTTATTTCCCAACACCAGCATCCATCACAGACAGCCCTCAGAATAACCCAGACCAAACTGGAGCCTTGCCAGTTTACAAGGTCTCTTTATCATCTAACGTATGTGCCAATGAAATGCTAGAAGCCAGTCACCTCAGATATTTCTGGCCTCTTTCTGTGTAAACACACATGAACAAACACACAGAGAGCTCCAAGTTGCCATGGCAATGTGATGAGAAGGAGATATGATTGAATGGCTGAGGTTTGAATGCCACAGTGTGCTGCATAGCCATGATTTTGACTTTCATATCACAGGCCTGATGTTATTATCGTTTCTGGTGCCAGTCATAATATACAGCAAATCATGGGGTCATTCATGGGGTGAGGTTTCACTGTTTCTGAGTGTTGTTGGAGGCTCATTTACATTTTGTGATAGTTAAACACTGCTGCCACCTCTGCTAGTTACAAAGCTATTATTGCATAATGGACAAGGGTTATAATGTGTATGAAATCCATTCATGTTCAACTCACTGTATCAAGAAAATTGCACAAATAATTATAAACATTTTCTACAAACGATCCACTTTCACTGCAATGGGAAGAATTTTGATATTAATTTGCCAGGTTGCACTAAGTTCATTGGAAAAGTATTGTTATACGTTATATATGTTAAGAAGTACAAAGTAATATCATTGAATTAAATGTGAATTTCAGTATAGTACTGACAAATGTTAACTAACTTGTAGTGTACTTTCTGGTATAATGGCAAAACATGGCAAATGAAAAATCTTACGAAAACGAAATAAAACAAAACAGCTACTATTACATTGGTGTGTGCAATAAAACAGTATATGTAGATTTTACAATACACATAATCAATAGTGAACCCTCCAAACCTCCAAAGGTTCCATTGTTTTGATGAGACCCATGAGTTTATACCTGTACTTGCATGTATTTTGAATATCTGTGTATTGCCTTGTAATTTTCTAAAAATATATGTACTTGTATGAACATTTTTTTCCATTTTTTTCCCCAAAAACAGACATTGGGAAATTGTATGAAACTTATTTCTTATTTTCTACCAGAGATATTTGTTCTCCTGTTGCTTTGAATATTTTACCACCTCTTTTACCACTAATTGAAGGAAACTGATGCCACAATAAAAATTTATATTTGTATATTTAGCTTACTCACTTTTACTCACTGCAAAATGATGTGACCACGGCTGATTAAATCACATTTTCCAAAGTACTTGGTCTGTTACTGACACGGTGTGAGCACGGTGTGGGGTCATTAGGTCCAAGTGCAAGACTTAATAAAGTGCATGCTGTGACAATGGAATAGGAAATTGAGCAGGGAACATCTTTATAAATAAGTGACACATATATTTATATTGCTTATATTACTGTTCATACAACCCACACACAAGCTAAAAGAAATGATTTAATTACCTGTACCAAGGCTTCCAACCTGAAGTCATATTTAATATTAAGCACAGGCTAAATAATAAATGTTTGCATTATGACTTCTGTGTTGTAATGTTTTTGTTATTAAGTTTCCTCTTCTGTCTCCCCCATCTGTATCCATTAAACTTCATTTTTTATTTGTGTAGTTCTAGCATAAAGGGTCTTAAGGAGGATCTTGTTTCATGTAAAATGCACAGATGTTTTACATTTTAGCGAACTACTGGGTATGTCTGTATAGACACCTGAGTGTCAATTAATCAATCTGATTACCAACCAATGTATTGCATGAACATGATTTATACATAAAACCTCTCCCTAAAGAATAAGCCTGTCATGCTCTCGCTTCCCGGTTAACATCCATATATGGTCAACTTTCTGTCTCTGCCCTCTCACTGCTTAACTCTAATCAGACTGATCCAACTCTTGTGTTTATTCCCATATAAGCAGGTCTGCATCCCCCAGTCCCTTGCCAGATTGTCTGCTCAGCTCACCCTGACTCTCCAGCCATCTGGAACCTGAATCTTGTTACTGAACCTGAACCTGTTTTAGACCTGATTTCTGCCCTGACCCCTCAGGTCGGTAAATTCTGCTGCTCTTGGATTATTCTGGAACCTGGCTCTGTTTGTCTGTTTTTCCTGACAATCTGTTTTGACTTGACATTGATATGTTTTGGACCTGAACCTAATCTGTATAACCTGTGGGAAACCTGATTACATCAAACCTGTTTCTGATATTAACTCTGCATCTCTAACCCTGTGTTCACCTGACCACGTGGAGGACAAGATGGCGGCGCCTTACGCCATCTTGTCTCCTTGTCTCAATGCCCACCTTCACCAGCCACCGCCAGACGATCTGCCACTCCCCATCCGCTATCTGCATCCCCTCCTGCAATACTTACCCAATCCCAGTAATCACCTCCTTTAAAACAGTGGGTACTTAAATTCATACTTACCTGATCATCAACCCTGCCCTAAAAAGAAAACAATTTAACTTACCTGTGTGCAGTGTCAATCCTGCCCTCTGTTGGTCACCAGAAGAATACCCACCGGCTCAGATCCTGGTTCCTGCTTTCACCCAATTTTAATAAACATTGAAACAAAAAAACAATCCAGTGTTGTTAGATCCTCCTTTGAGTCCTGTTTGCAAAATCTCACTTTGTGACAAGGCCTTTTGACCATACTTTACACTTTAAACAGAGGCTCATTTTAAATATTTTATGTATATATATATATATATTTATTTATTAGTGATTTTGACACAGCCAGTTAAGTCTTGTTTTGCTTCTCCACTTGGTTGGTTAGCAAACATAGGTCGTAGCAGTGCTCACACTGCAAGACGGTCTTCCTAAATTTTTGCTCAGCGATGTACAATATACTGAGAAAAGTAAGTGCACAGCATTTTCCAGTGTTCACTGGAGAAATTAGGCCTAGTCCAAACCCTGAAAAACAGCTCCATACCATTATCACCCCAGTTGTGGCCGAATACTGTCTATGTAGTGTATGACTCATTTAAATTTAGGAAGTTCCATCTTCTGAATCTAACCACATTGTTAGTATGCACTTAAATATACTGATTGAGCAGGATTCACTTATTTAGAGAGTACTTCTTAGATTTCATACATTAAGATGTGTGGTCTTTATAAAGAATAGCTAATACTGAGTCTGTAAAAACACAAATCAGATTTTTTCAGATTTGCCTCTTGAAGAAGCAGCTATTAAAAGTGTAAGCAGGACTTTACAGCTAAGCTATAAGTTATGTAGAATTGGTTATCTGTGCAAACCTTTCTGCATACATGTTGTTTTGAGCAACATAGATATCAACTTATAGAGTCAGCCTACTAATTGCACTGTTTGTGGTACTACATCAGTTTTCAAGGGCAGTTCCCTTGACCTCCATTGTTCTCTCCTGTTATTGGTATAGAAAACAGAATTGCTATGAGATTCTATGTAACCACATACCACAGTAATTTGCTTTCCTCACTGGTCTTCAGACACTATCACATATTTAGATTCTATTCTTCTTGCCTGTAGGAATAACCTGGACATCTCTCAGTGATTTGTCAGATTCTAGTCCATGGGTGATTTCCATGGGTGGGATGCTTTAGCTGCTGGTGTTGGCCCACTGTGCTTTATAGAGGCTTCCTTTTCCAGTGGGACTTGCAGCTTGCTCCAGTGCCAAAACTACCACAAACTGGTTTCCTGAACATGATAACATTGCACATGATTGTCAAGAGGAAGATCAGAAACACCTGAACAAATGTCAGACAAAGATAAACAGAACAAGTGTAAGCAATAATGAACACTGATTTTCATCATCAAACTCAAAGAAGAAAAAAAAAATCACATAATAAATCTAGGACACATGAGAGTTTCCTTTGGATTAAATTCTAGAAATTATTGTACTGTTTGAAATGCACTAGTATATAATGTTTACCTCCAGTTCAGTTACCAACTTGTTGATCAATGATTTGGTGCCGTGAGTGTGGGAAGTGTTGATGCAAGACACTCTGCTTTAAATACTGTTTATCTTTATCTGACAGATCAAAAAGAAAAAGACTAGCGTCGCAGTTGTGCACATACTGTAACCAGCAAATACTGCGTATTTACAGCACTTGAGACTCCTGTGGTCTCCATGACAACAGGGACTTTTTGTTCCATCATTTTTCTGATGCTGTGGGAGACATGTCCATAAGAAATTACTCAAATGTGCGCTACTTAAAAGAAAGAGAAAAGATCTAAGACAGACACACAATGACACATGCTCTGTGGACACAGCAGTCACAGTTAAACCTGATTTATTCTGTAAAACAATTACATGAATCATAAGATACTGTGTGTGATACTTTTTGAATCCATAGGAGAAAAAAATCACACTGAAATTAAGTATTAGTATTAAGTATTTCCACATGCATTTTCAAATACACATAGATGCACTGTAAATAACTTCATAAGATGCATAATGGATGTTTCTTTAGGGAAACAGGAAGCCTCATTTTCTCAGCTACAACATCATAGTAACCAGCAAATCAATGTTTGCCTTAAATGTACCAAATAATCAGATAATCAAATCCCTAACAACTGCCAGATCTTTGCCGAGCAAACATTAAACTACAGTCTTATGAAAACACACTCTTACCATAATCCATACAAAATTTTGATAGCCTTATTTTGAATATGTATATTTGTAAAATGACCTCATCTTACATATTTTGGGGTACTTTAGCAAAAACATCTCAAAGATGTTTTGGTTTAAATTAGTTTTTGTTCTATGGAATCCAGAAGGAAGTGCATGCAGAAGGAAGTGTGAAGGATGAGGGCAACAGGAGGAAATATGATAACAAGGTTAAGATTAGGTCACACAAAAGTAAATAAGTCACTACATCTAATGGGAAAACATAGTTCAGCTTTGTGTAATTTTGTCAAGCAGAGGAATAAGTACAGCACGTGTTATGTCACCGTCAAAAGTACAATTCAGAAAGAGAGATATTAAAGAGGTCATTAACAGCTCAGGGGATACAGAAATATAGTCTGAAGCACATACTCAGTCAAAGAGGGAGTTATAATGCCTTAGTAATATTCTTGAGGAAAAATGAATGATGATTAATGAAAAGAATTAAAGTTTTTTGTTGTTGTTGTAGTGTGGGGGGTTGTTTTGGTTAGTTACTTTGATCCACACTCCAGAATAGTAGGTGGCGGTGATGCACCTTATCATTGAGTGCCACCTACCAGAAGAAGAAGAAGAAGAAGAAGAAGAAGAAGAAGAAGAAGAAGCTGTGCTGATGCTTTATTTTGATATGTGACAAACTGAGTTCTTTCAGATAAATAGGACTTTAGCCAAGCAAGAGCCAGCCCAGAGAAACCAAATTTGTTCTCAAGTTGTTCAAGAAGTATACCATGATCTACACTGTCAAAGGCTGCACTGAGGTCCAGTAGGAGAAAAACAGATGTGGAATTGGAATCCATATTTAACAAGAGATCGTTTACCACTATGGTAAGTGCAGTTTTAGTGCAGTGACAGCACTTGAATCCAGACTGAAAAGGTTCAAAAAGGTTACTGTTAGATAAATGAGTTGTGAGCTGTTTAGCTACTACCCTTTTCAGTATTTTGGAGAAGAACGGGAGATTAGAGACTGGCCGATAATTGTTTAGTGACTCTTGATCAAGGTGTGGTTTCTTCGATAATGATTTACCCACAGCAGCTTTAAAGCTTGGTCATCTTACCTGGTCAGCTTATTCACCTGTTTGATGGGGACTCTCAATTATCCTGCCTTGTGTCCACCTAAACTCTACCCCACTACCTGTTAAAGTAAGTATTTACTTATTTCCATGTCCGAGCCACTTACCTTCAGTTACCTGTTGCCATCTGAGAACTGTCACCTACAAAGCATTATTTATTTGAGGTTTTGCCTGCACTGTCACCTGCAAACTGCTACCAGCCATTTTGTGTGCTACCTGATGTCTGATCCATATGACTCTCAAAGTGTCATTCAAGCAGCTGGCATCAAGCAGAGTATGACGCAATGGTTATTGCAGGCATAGATATATTTGAGTGCTCTTAGTGACCGACCCTCATGGCAATGAGATCAAAGACCAAAGACCAGCCAACAACGTGACATTATCTTTCATGTCTAAGATGTAGGAAACAACTATGCAGTACATTTTACTGTTTGAAAGTCCATTACAAAGGCGATACTAGACAGAATTCTGAGGTTACACAGCTGGAAATTGATCTTGTTGGTGTAAAATGTCTGGGGATTGTTCTTAAAATTAATATTCAGGTGTCACCAACAAATAACATTCAGCTATAATAACGTAGCCTCAGGCGATTCATGAGATCGCAGTCATCAGAACAGGCAAAATGGTCATTGTAGCATGCTGAGAGCTCCAGCTGTTCGAACAAAGCCTGAAGGTTGTGCAGCTGGCTTCCACTTGTCTTATAATTAGTTGCCTAAGCAGAATGACAGTGATTGCTATATTGCACATGGTAACCATTAATCAACTGAGCAACTGCACGGGGATCAATGTGGTAGATCTCTGCTCACGGTTATTGACATTTTACCAAGTCAAAGAGGAAGAATAAATGATGAGCAGGAGTTTAAAAATTTAACAAAAAATAATTATAAATTATTTGGCATAAATTATTAATTATGAATAAACCACACTGTCATAGGTGGAATTATACCCCTGACAAATGTAGTGATATTCCAACATATTCCCTCGGAACAGAAAAGCATCCTAATTCAGAACCAGAGGTGTAAATAATCCTTAATTGTCATCCTCATAACTTTAATATGATGTTCCAAACAAACCATCGAGTTTAGATACAACCTGTAAAATACTATTTAAGAGTCTGTAACGCTGTCTATAACCATTAGCAAGTCAGTGACTAAGAAATAAAAGTCATACAGGTGAAAACAAAGACGTCAATGCCACATTGTTTTAACATAAACAGACCCACACTGAATAGAAAATCAGATATGAGCTCTAAAGCAGTTTGACTCACAGTGTCCATGTTAGCTGAACAATGCAGACCATTACTATATCGACGTCCTAGTCATTTCTTTTGTCTTATGCCTCTTGTTCAGCCTTCTGCCTAAAACCTGAACATAAACCATAAGAGAAAAAGCAACAATATAAAACATGTGTCTTGTGTGGTGAACATTAGCATTTCGTAAAATATATGAGACGCAATCGACCATAACACCACACATCTTTTTGATGGTCTGTATGTTTTTTTTTAGAAACAGCATAGAGAAGCAGAACCTTGAACCAATTGGTCCCTTATAGAGTTTTGGCTGATAAAAGACACAAATCCATGTTGATAAAGGAGAATATCACTGATTTCTCTCTTATGAATTGCTTGCAAACCAATATTCTTTTGTGTAGCAGTTTACACTACGCTAAACTCACTAGAATGGTTGAATAAAAGTGGATGGTGGCATGGTCCACGTGGTTGATTTGGATGTCTTTCCTGCTACAACCCACCCCAATTTTGCTCTGGCCTTGGGACCAGCACTCAGTGTGTTGGTTTTGTGGACATGGGTTTACATGAGTTTTGTCTTGGGCACTTTGACATACGGCTTTTACTTTTTTACATATTGCTTTAATATTGTGGCCTTCTGGGGGCACCAAACCACCTGTTAACCAGTTTTTTTTATTTCTTTAAGAGGTCATGCCTTTTTCCATCATGGAAACTCCATCTAATCTCATTCTCTGCGTGTCTCAAGTAGTTCTCCACACAACAGAAAGTCCCATTAAGTTTTGGTTTTCTCATTGTGTTAACAGGTATTCACCCTGTTCACTAATAGCTTTTCAACTAACACTTTGCTGCAACAGTAAAGACAAATACATCTTTGCCTTTTACTGTGTCACAATAAAAGCTGTCATGTGTTTCACCAGTTAAAAACCTTTATTTATTGTGAACTTTGTATCAGAGTTAACTTTATGCACCTCATACTAAACTAAACTAAAAATATTGGTACTGAATTACCTGCTGGAAGCTTAGGTAGGCTTTTGTATGCTGCGAATAAAAGGCACATATACACATGCAATCTACAGTGGGAGGTAGGTAACCTCACACATGGATATTGCTTTGTTTTAAGAGGTTAGGAATCATTTCTGAAGCAGAATAGATTTGTATTTTCACAAATACTTAAGACTAAATCTACATACGCTGTAGCTAAAATGAAATGAAGTATTCTTACATGAGCTCAGTCCCTTTGTTTAATTTGTGTAGTATTATGCATTATGTATGTAACAGCTAGTGATTATTCATGTATCTTTGTATTGTTTTATGAAGACCAGCTGACAGTTACACATTAGTACTCCTTTATCTGTCTTTATGTGCAACTGTTGTTTAGACTGTGGAAATGCCTGAACTTGGTACCCAACAATAAACCACAGTTAAATGCGCACAGTTCTCTCACACGCACTCAGATATCCCCTACTGAGACTTCTGATGTGTGATTTGTCCTTTTCCACACACATATTCCATTGCAGAACATTTCATTAAGTTGCTTTTCTCTTTTTCTGACAGCCTGCAATTATATCAGCATGCTCTGAGAAGTCAATCCACACCGCCAGCCGAACATTAAAGGCAATCAAAAGCTTTTCAACAGAAACATCAAGAACAAAATGGAGGCTCGGGCCCTGTCACGCTGACATTGACGACACCCTTTAAAGATCATGAGAGTTCTTGTTTAATATTTAAATCAGTATGCGTTCCCACACTCACAGTTGATGACTTGGGAATTTGCAGCTGGAATTGTGTCCAAGAAGAATCTAGTTATGAAGCACACTCACCACACAGAAAATCCGTTTTATATTATTTCTCCGTTGAAGCTGTTTTTCAGGGGCAAAGAATCACAGTAGCTTTAAAGGCATGTGTGTTGCATTTATTTTTACAGCTTTATTCACTTTATCATAAACAAATGAAACCAAATTCAAGAAAACTTGTCTCTCGTATTTCACAGTAGTTCTCATGTCACATAAAATTACGGACACATTTCCCACAAACCATGCTCCGCCTATTTCACCCTCCAACTTGCTGGCATTTCTCCATGTGCATTTGTTTCTAAGAGCAAGTAAGAGGGCGAGAGCTCATAACTGAACTGAGAATTTTCCATCAGCCATGTGCTTATCTCGCCATCTGCCAATGCGAGAAAACATTAGCTCCTTCTGTGCTGGAAGATCAACAGCCTCCTCCTTCGTATCATCCTTCTCCCATTTTTTCCTTTTTTTTTCGCCATGAAGCAGTCCATCAGACTTCCTGTGAAATCTTAACCTGGTAGCAGAGAAAATGGCGCAGAAAGGTCACTGGAAGCTGCCAAACGTCTTGGCGGTGGTCTTTCTGTTTATGGTAATTATGCTAATTTAGCTAAATAAATTTATTCTGGTAATGATTTATCAATGTTAAAGTGCTGGACGGATCCTAAATATTTGTTTTTCATAAACACTGAATTCAGAACGTCTTGCAAAAGTTTCATGGCATATGCAAAACAAGACTGCACCAAACACAAGCACTGGCAGGCTGAATAAAAGTCATGATGACGATGTGTTTAAATGCACTCAGTCAAGATGATCAGTTATTGGATTTGCTATAGTGCTAGTGCTGGAAGACTGGAATTACTAGAGCAAAGCTGTAGCCGCAATATGTTTCATTTCCTGTGTTTGTGCTAAGCTAACTAGCGGCTAGTTGCTGCATCATGTTTTTAGCATGACAAATCTTGACGTGTTTGTATTTTGTGTTTAAAGACCAAAACAGTTTGTCAAGACCTTTATAAAAATACAAATAAAACCACAGTAATTAGAGTTTATTTTCTTCCTCTCTTGCTTTTCTCTAACACGCAGTTGTAGATGAAACAGCATCTGCTGTGCTGCTTCGTCTGAAGTTCATAGAGAATTGCAGAAGCCAAATGAATCACTTGAAGCCACTGGAAGATGCAGCTGAGAGTTTGCCATGGAAACAAGGCTCAAATCATCGTCTCACCTTATGATACAACTGCAGATTGCTGACTGCAACGACAGAGAAATTTTAAATATCTCTTAATGGGAGCACGTCCATGGATGTCCTTGAGGCACGTCCGGTAACAGTGTTAAAATGTTCTGGGAATGGCAGGAAGCATGCGTCACTGCCATTCACCCAATCAGGTGTTGCCATGGATTTTTTTTTTCATCACGTTTTAATACAGTTTGATTTGACTCGTGTCAGGCAGTTGTTGTGGCCTTTCTTATTTCCTGTTTTGCTCTCTGAGAATATCCACATTACGGCAGGGTTTAATACTTTTTATGCTTCACTGATTTATGATCAGCCCGTCAAAAGGCTGCAGCTGTGTGATCAATCACTTCTGTGTCATGCTGCGCTCAACACACTGTGCTGCACAGGACTGCCTCTGGAAACTAACCTGAATCCAAGGAAGAGCTAAGAAAGTGAAAGGGCTCATGTTTAATGGTCTTGGTCTTGGCAAAAATAATAAGACATCAGTGTGAAATAACTAAATATTTCAGCATGAAATATACAAAACCAGTTCCAAATAAGTTGGGGCGTTGTATAATATCCTCACAAAAACAGAATAAAAAAAGAAAAAAAAAAAGAAACATTTTTAAATTGATGGCAGCAACATGTCTCATAAAAGTTGGGACAGGGCCGTGTTTTCCTGCTTTTCCAGACTCTTCCACCATGAAGCCATGCTGTTGTCATAGATGCAGGACGAGGTTTAGCATTGTCCTCCTGAAATATGCAAGGCCTTCTCTGATGGGATCATATGCTGCTTTCCAATCTGGATGTATCTTTCAGCACTGATGTTTTCCAGATGTGCAAGCTGCCCATACCATCAGAGATCCAGGCCTGATAACAAGCGGGAAGGTTCCTCTTCTCTTTAGTGCAGATGATATCGTGACCATGGTTTCCCAAATGAAGTTTTACGCTTTGCCACAGACCATTTTAAAGGAGCTTTGACCCAGATCAGACAGCAGCTTTTCTGGATCACGTTCATATATTGTTCCTTCTTTGCACAATGGACCTTTAACTTGCATTTTGGATGTTGCTAACTTGTTGCTAATTAACTGAAAAATGAACTGAAAAATGTTCCAGTGTTTTTCTTCAATTGTACAGTTTCTTAGTTTCAGTTACAGTTTCTTCCATATGTTTTCTATTTTCCATTGTGAGTCGAATATGGGTTTATGAGAATGTATTCTGTTTTTATGAGGATATTATACAGCATGCCAACTTATTTGGAACTGGTTATGTATAATTCATGCTGAAATATTAATATTACTTCACATTGATGTGTTATATCAGTAAATAGCTGTTTGTATCTGTGACAGACAGTAGGTGCCTGGAAGCAGACACCATATTTAGTGTGTCTTTATGATTTTTTATCTGTTTGTGGTCACTTTGCTCATCTGAGTGGTCATGTTGTATGCATCCTCTCCTGTTGGCTATTGTGTGTCTCTGCGGTCATTTTGCTTCAGTCTACTTGTTTAGTCTCTTTAATCTTTTAATTGACTTTCCAACAAGACATGCTAACAGTCGTTTTCAGCCTCCCCACCCCCTAAACCCTGGAGTCCCCATTAGCCCTGTGCAGTAATCCATCCCTCTGGTGCCGCCCCTGGTTGGATCACAACAACAATCTGGAAATGTAATTAATGCAGCTGTTGGTATTCACACTGAACAGGCTGTTTATAGATCAAACACTAGTGAACTTCACCGACGCCCTGAAGCGGTGGCTCGGTCGCTCTCCGAGGTGCTGAATTAAACCAACCCAGCTACACCTACACGCAGCTTTGGATTTCTGCCGGAAACATGGAAACATTCAGATGTGAAACTTTTGGCTAAACGTGAGTCACACAGACATCATCCGTCAACTCAGTGCCTTGCAAATTGCACCCAGCGGGGAACCGGACTTTCTGGGGCGTCTGACGGGCGCAGGCGCAAACGTCAGAGAGTTTTCTGAATAGTTTCTGTTCCACGCATGTGAGGACACGTAAGAGGACATTTTTTTCAAACCCTCTCCTCCTCTAGCTGCATCCCTGCCACTAAACTGCTGTCTCACTTTGTTGCTTCTGTGTCTGACAAGGTGCGAATCGAGAAGGAACTGAGACCAACCCTCACCTGCACCTCCTCCCCTTCCTTCTCTTCCTCCTCTTCTTCCTCCACTTCGTCGTGGTGCGGCAGCAGCCGGTGAGTGTGTCCTGCAGCAGCAGCAGCAGCATCAACAGCAGCAGTACTGACGGCACCTGTCGTTTCCAGGACGTTTTCCGAGCGTAACAAGATATTCAGCAGCATTACTCACCACCACACAGCTCCGGGATCCGTCAGCACCAATGGCTTCATGTGTAGATATTTACGCCTGTGAAAATTACGCATCGGTAAGTTGCTTTGAATTGTTTCCCACACCGCCCGCTGCGCGCCTTCACCAGCATGTCTAGCTTCAGTTCTGAAACCTTTCACGGAACCGTGTCTTTTTTAAAAAATCTTTTTAAGGCTCCATTTCCTTTTAAACGCCCGTAGAAAACGCGTGGCTGCGGTGGCTGCGGTTACTAAGCGAAAGGCGGACACTTTTCGCGCTGATGTTTTCCATGTGCAAAGCGAAGGTCACTCATGTGCACTGGCGAATGAAACGTCTGCGAATGCGGGAATAAACGGGAACATGCGGGGTCAGATTATTATATTGATCCCGCACCGCAGAGGGAACATCATCGGTCACTGATTGATTGTAATTAACGCTGCTTTGCTTTCTCTCCTCTCGCCAGTCTCTCTGGAAAATACCCAAACAGCAGAGAAGCTGCTGTTCCTCTATGATTATGACACAGGGACACTAACACAACTAATGACTTTTGAGTGGCTGCGTTGTTGCGAGCTGACAGACGAGCAGTTCCTCTTTTACAGGCGTTAAGAGACTCGCTTTTGGGTAAATTGGAAGTGTTCTCTTGTCGTGCTGGGGTCGTTTTAAACTGAGGATGAATAATTAATGCACAGCGATGTTTCACACGAGGAGGAGGCAGATGTTTAAAACAGACGAATTAAAGGTGGCGCACAGAGTTAAAGACCTCTGGGTTGTCCGCATTCATAGCTACACACCATGTTTGCGCGTAAACACAGTCTGGTGCATGAGTGACAGCGCTGCTCTGATGTTACTGGATGTGTTTCCCAGTCTTCCAATCACAGAATGAATATAATATTATCATGTCTAAAGATTCACAAGTGACTCACATGTATCCAGGGTGGAGAAGGCTCTGTTGCTGCGTCCCCCTCAGGATCATTGCATGTTTACCCCTTCTGTTGTTTACTGCATCGGTGCATCATCAATACCACAGTCATATGGATTTGTTTTAAGCACCAGGGGCTTGGTTTTCTAACTTCATTTGTGGCCTCCGGCAGCACGGCTGCTGTGACATTTCAGGAGACAGAGAGAAATGGAGATAACTGATGCTGTGTCTGTCTGTTTCTACTTGTGCACTGAATTAGTGTTTTTCCTGCTTGAATGTTTGGTTTCAGCGCTCTGTGTCTCCTGGTTCTTCCTCTGAGCACCCTCTGTCCTTTTACTTGATAGAGCATCCTAGATGCTTTAGAGGTAATTGGATTCAGTATTAGAGAGAAAGGACACAGAGCAGAATTTGTCTGTGTGTGCATGAATTAGCTCAGTGTGTGTGTGTGTGTGTGTGTGTGTGTGCTGGTTCTGTCCGGTGCACGCTTTGTGTTTGCAGTGAATCATTGTGTTTTCAGGAAGCTGAACTGATGAGTAAGACATAAAAGGAGGCGGGTTGGGGAGGTTGTTCTTAAAGTCAGACCCGAGGCACGTGAATTTCCTTCTCTTAAGGGACATAATGTGAACCTTCCACATCTGTCATGCTTGGCAATCATCTTCATAAACCCACATCTTTGTTATCTGCTTTAATTTACACTTCGGCTGATGATGAACCTTCTGTAGTTGTACTGTAGAAACAATTCATGTGTGATTGGCAAGAGGGATTTGTGAGGACAAGGTGTGAAACTATACCAAAGGGTAAATTATATAAAGGTTAGTGGTTAAAAAAGTATTTCATAGTGCCACAACAGGTGTACTATCAGAATGATCCATAATTAATCCATAAATAGTTTGATTTAGTGTCAGACAAGAGCAAATAAAATGGATTTTCTATTGTCCAAGGTGACATTATTAAAATAAGTAAAACCTTTACATCTTTTAAATCAATTGCAACTTGACATTTGCAAAACATAATCCAAATATTGCTCACGTAAAGGTTGACCACATTCATTTGATATGCCTAAAGCGACAACCGTGGTCATTATAATTTACATTGTAGGGTTATGCATAACAAATAAACAAATGCAAAGTGCATGGGACATTAAAAGCTTTTAAAGACATGAACATATAAGACGACATAACATAACACACATTATTGTACATCCCAGCAGCGCACGTATATCCGCATTTCTTTAATGAGGCTCTTGTAACCTAATGTAACGATGCTGTGGCCTAGCGTCAGTGCTCTCGTCGCCTGTTGTCCTCTTACAGTCTTTTCCTTCTGTGTGTTACATTTCAGTGGCCTCGATGCTGAAGGGTGGCAGCACTGACGGGACCAGGTTCAGTGTATCCCTGTGAACACACACACATTGTGGACCCTTTTGGATACAAGCGCCTCAATGGAGACAATGACAGGCTGCCTGCTGACTGCGATCGTTCTTCTGCCCTTGGTGAGTGTGTATGAATCTCTGCGTGTTTATTGTAAAATCATATGTATATAACGTATGAGGTTGTCTGCTCTCAGCTCTAACTTTGGTTTATGACGTGTGTGTAATTAAACCGGTGCCTTTTAGAACAACAGCTCTGGCTGCTCTGAGAGCTGCCTATCCATCTGCTCTGACTCACATTTATTAGAGATCTCATTGAAATAAAAAGCAGAATGGAAAAGTTGTGCAAGATGTGTGGGAGGAATTATATTCAGCGCATTGATGCAGCACAACTTTCACTGGTGAAGCCGCACAGATACATGACTTATTTTTGGTTGAAAGTCCAGCCTCCTCCATCATCCATGGTTTGATTATGTTACGCATCTCTAATAGCCAGTGAAAAAGTAATAGTGCCAGTTTAATATGATTACTATGGAGGCCAAAATGAATTGACAGTGCTACCTTGCAGTCACCAACATCTTGTCTAACCTTTAATTTAACAGGTGTGGCGTGTTCCTCTAGCTGACATGTCTGCACAATGTAATCGTACACTGACCTTCAGTAGCTGATGCGGCACATGCGTCTGCTGTGATGTACTTACTTTGTGTCGAATGGGTCTGTACCAGTGGTCAGCAACGTCAAATGGGAGTTTTATTATCTGCTGTGCGGTGCTGTGGCAGCTACCGAGCAGTCTGGCCCCCGAAAATAGCCTTTGGGAGTGAGAAAGGATAATGCAGCTCCAAAATGGATTGCTTATCTGGATAGACATCTGTTCCAGAGAGGAAAGGAGAGCAGAGAATGATATGCACAGTTAAAAATATGATCGGTTGGATGGCATATTTGCAATGACGCCTGTTTTAAGATCTCTTTAAACCCCTCGCAGTCCTATGTTAACATGGATTGAGTTGCACCAGGTTAAAAATGACTAATTTAAGCTAATATCCTTGACTTGTGTGTACAAATGCATCATTAAGACCTAAAATGTCTTATCTGGTGAAACCTGTAATACCTGAATAGGTTGTTGTAGCACTATGTCTTCAGTCAACCTGTAAACAGGAAATCACTGTAGCTGTGACAGCAAAATTACTTCTTCTTGAAAAGATTTAATTCATTTGATTATTTTCCAGCTGAAATCACAGTCTCAGGAGATCAAACAATACACAAAAGGCCTTACACCCACTGAACAGATGATAGTGAGCTGTTCTGGTTTGAGTTGGGCCAAGCTGTGCTGGAATTTCATAAAGGCACTAGAATTTAATTAATAAAGTAAAAATAAAATGAATTGTCCCACTCTCACATAGTCAGTCAAGCATAGTACAATAAGAAAAAGTTTAAGGACACATATTTAAAATGTCTGCACAGCTAGGTCACTGGTGGTTAAAGCCTTCAAATATAATTTCCTAATCTTTTTTTGTAAATGTGGGTATTTCTTAGTTTTGTTTCTGCATAGATTAGTCAACATGCATGCTTGAGAACTTTGTGCTATTCATACACTCTAGAAACACTTGGAAATATCAGTTTACGCTAAGCTAACTGGAGCAATCTGTCATTAGCCTGATGCTAATAGCAAAACACTTTTGAAATGTGAGATGTAACTCAGGCTGTTGTATTGTTATTTTGTACAATACAGTGTTTCACACCATCATGAAACAACACAACTTTGACACGTTAAATATTTCTGATATTATTTAATTTACTGTTTGATGTAAACAGGAGATTTTGTGTTAGCAAGCTAACATTAGCTGGCTTGTCAGTTGATTTGTATGCCACAGCTAGCCTTACATCTGTGTGTGAAAATTCAGTAATAATTAATCTCTAAGCACCGGATGCTTTAATTCAGTGGTGTGTAAATCCCTGCTTATAATTATTGTGAACTTTGAATTGGAGAAGATCTGGTACAAGTTGCTTCAGAGGATTTACTGCGGGTGTGTTTTTGTGTGTATATTTGCTTGTGTGTTGGCTTCTAAAAGACACTTCATAACTCTTCACAGCGGGAGTGTGTGTCAGCTGGAGATGTGAACCTATCACACACTCTCAAGGTGTGTGTGTGTGTGTGTGTGTGACACATGGAGGAGTAAATACAGGTGTAAAAGCGTGTGTATGAGACATTGCATTTGCGAATACCAATTGTAATGTGGTAAAACAAAATAATATTTAATATATAATATAACCTGCTATCGAGCTCACAGTTTAATGAATAACACATTTTATACTGTCATTCTACAGGCGTGTCTGTGTTCAAACCAAACAGATATTACTCATCCTCATCCAATTATTTCTGACTTCTGCAAAGGCTTGCCTACAACGTGTATTGGCTCTTAGATGGTTACCTGCTGCTTAGCAACATCAGTGCTTGCTCTGGGTACAAAGGGGTTTTTCTTTATAACAATTCCAGGGTCTGTTTCATTAAATATTATCAGACAACAAGAAAAGGCAGGGTATTTAATGTATTTTTGTGTTTTCATTTCACATGATTCATGCAAAAAAACTCCAACCTATGTCGACGTGCATCACAGTAAAGAGAGGTCGTTGGAGTCCCGTCTTATCCAGGCGGCACGGCCTGCAGTGAATTCACATTGAAGGGCTGAGAGTAATGAGTCAGCCATGGCTCAGGCTGCTGGGACATATTACACCAATCATTTCACAGCGAGGGGGAACGAGGTTTGTGCAGGAAAGCTAAGGGTGCAAAACAGAGATTGGCCTCGAGAGTGAGACGGAGAGTTATGAAGAAGATGACAGATATAAAGTAACTCCACCTCTGAGTAAATGGTTTCCCTGTCTGCACTGCAGAAACGGACAGCAACTCAGCTGCTGTGGTTCTTTATGGGCTGATTAATGCAGTGGTACCGTATGGGATGCAAAATTAAAGATTCAATCAAATTGCTCGGGGTCTTGATTTGATCACTGAAGGAAATTTGAACTAACAAATGTCTGAAGAACCATGATTTGTAAACAGACTCCCTTGTCCGCCATGTTGTAGAAACATGAAAAATTAAACACCATAGTGACAAAACGCCTTCAACGGTTTGAAATTTACTTTGAGCACACGTTACTTCGTTGTTTCGGTCATCTAAGACAGCAGTTGCAGACAAAGTAGTTTATTTTGCAGTGCAATAAATTCTGGAACCAGGCTTTTATTCTGAAGTACTGTTTCCAGTTGTAAAGCATCTTACGGGCGATAGCTTGACAGAACGCTTGCTGGTTGACAGTAAATTCATGGCTAAATATAGCTGGGTGTCATCTGCAATGAGCAATATTAATTACTTGTGTTGATTACCTTTCCTCGCATCACGGTTTTACTCACAGTACATGCCGGAGGTCATGCAGGCATAGCACTCAAAGTTACTATATGGGTGCAGACAACTTTTAAACCAGCTCCAGTGCTGATTGTTGACTAAACTCCTGCTTCTGCTGGTGATTATGTTTTTAACTGTAGCCATGTACAGGCTACAATCGGTGGCTACATTTCATTAGCTTAGTTAGTTATTAGTACACAAAAAATCTACTTTGTTACAGTAACAAAGTGGCCTCTGCAGTCAACGAGGCTGATCATCCCAACTTTTGCTTCACAATCGGCTGCTCAGCTACTGACGCTTACTGAAACCCGGATCACCCCAGTGAACACCACTCAGTCTGAACTCTCCTCCAGTTTCACTTTAGCTCACACTCCTCGTTCATCAGGATGTGGAACATGAAAATCCACTTTGACATCAACCAACAACCTCATCCTGACTACTGTGATGCCCTTTAATGCATGATCAAGCCTCTCTGGATGATAAAATGCAACACCACATCTCATTTTTGATCATCCACAAAGTGGCCGACCACGTTACCTCTGACACTTGCCCATGTAATGGAAAATCACCATAAAGAACTTGTGTTACAAATATCAATGCTTAAAAGTCACACTTCCTTTTCACACGTCTTGACACCATTCGTACACTTGACTGTTTAGCGAGATGCCCCAGCAGCCAAGGGTGCAGCTGTAAACCACAGAACAGAAAAGCTGCTGTCTGTCTGAGGCAGAATGATACATATTTTGAACTGGAGTTGAACTTTGCCTGTGTTGAACTTCTGTTAGACTTCTTGTCTTACCATATTGGGAAATGTTTTGTATAACGCTTATGTGATAGCATGAAGGCGAGACCCCTGCATTTGTATAAGTGATTGTGTAAGTCACACCTAGAGCCAGAGCCTCATGTGGAGACCTTTGGGTTTCTGCTGCTCTCTCCGGGTGAATCATATTAAATAAATGATAAAATGACACCTTAACTTCTCTTACTAATTTATTAACACAAATTAATTTTTTTTCCACAACAGTCCACAGAGTCGTCAACTCAACAGCACCTAACTCATCCATGTCTACAGTCCCTCTTACCCACTGAGTCCTACGGACAAATGTCATCTGGTGGTGCCTGCGCCACAAAGCAGAACATCCCAAGCAAAGCTCTTCAGTTCAGTGGTGTAAAGATCTACCTAGATCTACCTTCATGAAGTTTTAGCATCAGCGTACTGTTTAGCTGTCCAGCCCAGGGTGCTGTTGTTCTGGTACTCAACAATCTCATGTTCAACTGCAGTGCACTTCTTTTTTTAGTGATAGTAATATGATGCAGATTCAGACCCGCTTATTTATCTTAGGTGTTGACAGACATCTAAAACAGACATAGATTAGTAGATCCCAGACTTTTATTCACCAGGTGACTAGAACTAGAACCTACATGACACACATGATGAAGTTGCACATGTATACAGCTGTTTATTTGCCGCTAAGAGGTTTCTTATATTAATCAAAAGGTGATGATACATGTATGTTACGTTTCCAGTGAGTTTCTGCTGTCTTCAGGAAAAAAAATGTTTGAAGAAGCTTGCAAAGAGAACAGTTTTTCAAGACCTTCAAGACAGATCACTATGGTGATGTATAGTAAAGTAGTAAAATCATGGTTGAAACGACGTTTGTGTATTTTCTGCAGGTGGCCTCAGAGTCCGAGCACTGTATAATCAAGCGGGAACATGAGAAATGCATGGAGAGGATGGCACTGCATAACCCCAGCGATGACCTTGAATTAGGTAAGACCACAAACATCGGTATGCATGATGTGTGTGTGATCTCGCACCCTGCTGTGTGGACAGTTTGGCGTGCAGCCACTTGTTTTCATGGCTCAGCTGTTAATTGTTTACATCTTGGGCGGCTCAGGAAAAACGGAGCTGCTGATGAAAGTCACGACAATCAAACAAATGAGAGGCTTGTTTTATACTGAACATTTTTCAATTTATCCAATCAGCTCTGAAAAGGTCATAGACATGTAACGATGAAAGAGCAGCTTGTGTCCACATTACAGATGCTTCGCTCTGAAGAGCTGCTATACAGCGCAGACAACCATCTGGTAAACATTTCACACGCTCACTGTGGAGTCACGCTGAACTGCATTCACATTTCTTCCACGTCATTTTCCAAAATCGCAGGAATGTGATAGCTGGAAGCAATTATTTTCTTGGCTATGGATTGTGATTTTCATTAGCAACTGCTGCAGGCCTCATGCCTCTCGAAAGTTGTCTAACAGACTGCATCTCCCAGACTGCACCGTGACTCACAGCTTTGCTGACAGCTACCGACTCCTTGGGAAAAAGCAAAACATAAAAGATTTAGAGGAAAGGATAACAAGTTTAAAGGGGGGAGGAACTGTAAATTCAGCTCATTTTTCATCTGTGGAGCTTAAAGGTCAGCACTGCAATCTACATGTTATCTCTTTAAGTCTGCTGTTGTTTTTTCCTATAGTCTTCTATAAAATGGGCACTTTTTTATTATTGTGTTAAGTCTTGACATTTTCAGCCTGTGCAGTCACGTTTTCACCTGCCCCGACCCTTTAGCTCATGCCTGTTTCCTCCTGCCCCTTTCAGTGAAACTGTAAAGTGTTTCTGCTGACAGCAAAACGTTGGAGAGGAAATGAAAACACCAGCTTTGCAGAAATCCAGCTTGAGAAAAAGGAAAGAAGGGGGAAAAGGGAACAGATTTTACTCTATCTTGGTTGCACAAATTTTCCTGTTTCTGATTTATCAAGGTGTATTTCCGTATATTTAATTACGTCGTTTTTATTGTGTTAATTGTGGTACTCTGGCTTCAGATTAGTCTGGAAGCCGTGTGAAATTGCTAAATAATGATTTGTTGTTTCGTGCTGTAATAACCATCCACCTGAATTTAGCAAATGAAAAACAAATAGTTACCCGCAAAGGGTTTATTATTTTAGAAATATATCCATCTTCATCTGACAGTTCATTCAATTCTAAATGAAAATGAATTGGATTGAAACAAGTGGTTGCATTTTGTCACCTAAACATAATTACCATCTTAGAGAAAAGGGCAATAAATCCACCTTTAGGGTCTAAATTTAAACTGAATTAAGCTGAAACAACTAGTGAGTTTATCAAAGCTGGCTGACGAATGAATTTCAGTGTATAGCTGTCTTACATTTTACAGAACTTTTTTTTTTTTACTTAAAAAATGATCTGCACATGAGTTGTGAATGAACATAATCAGTAGTTGGAGTCTTACCTAAATGACATGTTCCATTCAGAGCACTGTTCAAACTTTAATAACAATGAAGAATAGATGGTCTTTTGGAGAGCAAAATGTGAGGTCTGAATTTCTCATCAGTATTCTACTACAGTTGCTAGTCATGACTCAGAATACAAAAAACTAATCTCCATCGATCAGCACATCCTCAACAGCAAAATGTCAGTATCTGAATTTATTTGTTTGTGTGCATGTGCAGTGTGTGTGTGTGTGTGTGTGTGTAGACATTATTCTGCATCTTTGCAGCCCAGTGAAGATTCAGGATGCTGTGGGATTTTGTGTGAGATAACCAGTGATGCAGACAGAGTGCTTTATTAAGCCGGTTACCCCTGTAGCTCAGTGCGGCTCATTTGGCTGCTATTTGCCCTTTAAAAGGTAATTGGCTTCGTGTCCGGCTCACCAGACAGAACCAAAACAGATTAGAGAGCCAAGCAGAATAGAGAAAGGTCTGCAAACACACACACACACACACACATGCAGGTTGTCCAGATGCACATGCACACACAGTTGCAACCTCAGCTAACGGAAGAGTGAACGGTTATAATATAAGCAACATTTCATGAGATGCTGCCTTTCTAACAGCAATATTATTTAAGTCTTCTTAAAATGGTTATAGCTGTACAGATTAGATACACACATACTGCACATGCTGCTAGCTGCTCATGCTAATATTAATTATGATGAAGTGGCGTTGGAAAAAGACATCTGGATATTGCACATCCATAGTCCCAGATTGTGCTTCTCATTGTACTTGAATTCACGTCCCAGAGATAATCAATAATGCAATTTTAAAATATTCACCTCATTTCTTAAAAATTATCTTGTAAACATCTAAATAAATAAATATCCAGCCCCGCTGCTTCTTTAGGTTGTTTAGGTCTGTAGGCAATGATGGAGACAACACATGAACAACCACAGGTGAATTTATCTGAGTGTAAATAAATGCACAATCACAATTTTAGCACCTTTGTCATGTGGTTTGCCTGGTTTCAAAGCACCGACGACGATGAGACCAAGGCGGCGACTTAAGATGGTTTTAAGCTCTGGTTGAGAGACAGGTTCCGACGCTACAACAATACTCTGGAGGATTGAAAAATTATGAAAGAGGCAGTGAATGATGAAATAGAAATAGATGATTTTTGGTTGTGCTTTGTGTGGAGAAATAGACAATAAGGTATCTGAGGGTAAAGTAAACGTTTTGGCCTCCCCTCATATAAATTCTCTCATTTGAGCCAATGTAAACCCAAATTTTAGCAAACACTGTACTATTTGACTATTTAACAATTAAATTTTCTGACTTACTTACTTTACTTGCTTAAATGTATTTACTAATGTTGCTTTTTAACAATTTAATTAAATTTACATTAAATTTTAACATAACATCTTAGATTTCTCTGTCAAAACCTTATTATCATCATCACTTACTAATTGTTAGGCACCTTTCAGTTTCTGGAGGTGAGTTGTGATAGGCGGTGATATTCTATTTATTAGTGGTAAAAATATAAACAGCAGCACGGAGGGTAAACAGTGTGTGTGCTAAACAGTAGTTATTGTTGCCAAAAGCATCAGTAAAACAGCAGCTGTTTTATTTAACAGAAATCTCCCTTCCATCCTTCTTTACCTGACAGTCGTTTGTATGTGAATTCACTGTTGACAAAAATGAAACAAGTGTGAGACGTTTGCTCCTGCCCCCCTTTCACCTTCACCAGGTTCAGTTTCCTGATATTAACAAGTGTCTGCGATATCATTCATTTCATGTCTCATGTGAATCTTCCACATTTCACAAGATGGCAGCCCCACTGTGTGCACAGCATGTTCTTTTCTGAGTTTGTGGATCTGCTGCTAAATCGAGGATAGTGACAACAGGTTGGTCCTTTTTTGGCAGTAAGAAACTGGGCACTGTTCAGATGTGGAGGAGGATGGTAGTGATGGCCAGATGAAGCCTCATGAAGCCTTGAAGCTTTCCATCCTATTGGTTCAAAAAAGAAAAAAAAGATTCATTTCTGGAGGCTTCGTGTGGACACAAGCCCCCTGCTGGTCAAAACCTTTGTCATTTCAACTGTTTGTGATGGCCTCTTGGCTGTCTAGCAATACAGTTAGCACGGGAATATTCACTGCCAGTAATAGAAATAAAAATACTTTAATTTTCTGTGGTTCATTCATGCATCTGATCTGTTTAATCTGATTAATGTGTGGGTGGCAGCTATAGAGCTCTATTATTGTAAACAAAAATACTTAGGTTAGTTTACAATAGACACTTTAATTCTTCCATCCATTTGTGCTCCAGCACACCCGCAGGGGTCGCAGGTGTGCTGGAGCCTATCCCAGCTCTCATATGGGCGAGAGGCGGGTTCACCCTGGACAGGTCGCCAGTCTATCACAGGGCCACATGTAGACAAACAATCATTCACACTCTTACTTACATTTACGGGCAAAGTCCCCAGTTAACCTGACTGCATGTCTTTGGACTGTGGGAGGAAGCCGTGCCGCCCTACTTTATTTAAGTTTATTTACATAGCACCAAATATATCACAAGGCTCTTTACAATGTAAGTTTAAGACCTTCCAGAATATAACAATATAGAATATAATAGAAAATAATATAATATATAGAAAATGCAACAAGCCCCACTCGTTAGGCCACAGTTAAGAGGAAGAGCTGCCTTTAGCGACAAACATCAAGCACAACAGAGCTGGGTGGGTGGCCATCTGCCTCAACTGGTTGGGTTGAGGCAACAAAGTAACAACAACAAGCACCACAGGAAAAACTGGGCAAGCAACTGCACACCAGAAACATACAGCTTCACATCCAAGGATACCTGCAGGAAGCTACAGTGAGGAAGAAGCACAGTATGAAATATGAAATATGCAATATGAAAAACTTAGCGGTTAGCAGTTTTTAAGCAGCAGGTATGCTAACTTACCAGTGAACAGCAGAAACAAACCAAAAATTAATGTACCTTTCACAAAGAAGTCTTTAATAACTGCTTATAAAAGGAAAAATAATGTAAACTAGTGGAGCTGTTGAATGCTTTTATCTATTTGTGTTTTTGTTTTTAGAGTATTTTAAGCTTAATTTGATAGTTACCAGTGAATAGTCAGGCAGAAAACACGGGGATGAAAAGCATTTTTCTTTTGTCATTAAAGCATTAAAGCTAAATGCATCAAACCGACAGGACAATGTGGGGTTGCTTATTACCTTTTAATTACCCAATTCTGCACCTGCCTCTACTTTAAAGTAAAGCTTTGGTTCATCCACAGATTTATTGTTTTGTTTCACTCTAACCACTCCTGTCTCTGGCCTTTTAATTGTTAACGTGGAAAATGTGTCTCACGTGTCAAGCGTTAAAGTGGCTGACTGAGACAGGTAAGAAGAGGCAACATGAGCTGATAGTTTTGACCCTGTGGGTGTTTGGAAATGTTGGATATTATTAGAAATGAAATGCCATTACAGCCAAATAGATTACTACAAATTCAATTTAATTTGCTTCGGTTAAGTTTAATTGGTGTCAGAATCATTTTTCATGCATTATGACAAAAGTGCTGAATGAGAGCGTCACTCTGACCAGATGTGTTACTGTTTCTCTTAACCTCTGTCCCTTCAGTGTGTCCGTGGATGTGGGACAATTTGACCTGCTGGCAGGCGGCCGATGTTGGTGAGGTTGTGGTGGTCAACTGTCCGGAGCTCTTCCATGACTTCATGGGGCCTGAGGATGGTGAGTGGAACAGGACATTAACGATGTCTCTGTGTTCAACTGAACTGAATTTACAGAATCAGTTTCATACAGATCAAAACAGCCTCATTCAGTTCTTTTTTTTATTTTTTCAGAGATGGGAAAGGTCAGTCGTAACTGCACGGAGGACGGTTGGTCAGAACCCTACCCTCACTATGTGGATGTGTGCTTTTTCTATGACAACACCTCCAAACCTGTACGTTATTCATCATCAAAATTAAATTTTCCTTTCAATATATCATACACAAACACTACTAACCATATGTATTCCACATTAGGACATGTACTACGCATCAGTGAAGGCCCTGTACACAGTTGGTTACAGCACATCACTGGTGTCTCTGACCACAGCCATGGTCATACTCTGCAGATTCAGGCAAGTGTCTCAGTGAAACTGGAAATATTTTTAAAAAACATTTTCCTTTATGCTGTCAGTACATCTTTGCACTTAGAAGCATGAAATTCTAAACTTTTCAAGTAAAAATCAACACGAGAACCTCACTTTTTTTTAGACACTTCTCTGATCTCTTGAGTGTGACAACAAGATGTAAGATATTTTCTGTCTCGTCTCTTTAGGAAGCTCCACTGCACCAGAAACTTCATTCACATGAACCTCTTTGTGTCCTTCATCCTGAGAGCCATCTCGGTCTTCATCAAGGATGGCGTGCTGTACGCTCAGGAGGATAGCGACCACTGCTTCGTGCACACAGTCCGTAACAGCAACCAGTTCATTCTTAATGGCTTTTTTCTTAACAGGAAACACAACGCCCATGACTGCTCGTTTGGTTAATGGTGGAAAATAAAGGGACAGTTTTAATTCACAAGGATAATTGTTTCATAAATTTAAATCTGAAGCAGATAATTGGATAACGATGCCTTTATTATTCCAAGTGTTCGTGACTCATGCAAAATAATTGCTGGAAGGTTTTGAAGAAGTACTTGTGAGAGGTTTGCATTACTGGAAGCAGCAAAAACGTATTCACAGTTATTGATAATAAGTTCCAGAAAGTGAAGTGAGTGCAGTCATTTTAAAGAGGAGAGCACCTGCTCAAGTCTGTTCTGTCTGATATATAAAGACAGGTTCATTATATGCACCTTTTGAAGGAACTTCAGTCACATGCAAATTTACAAAAAGCAAACATCCTATTAGATGAGTAATACTCCCTGATTACAAGAGCAGAACAAGCTCTTAGCCTTTGTCTGGTAACAGCACATTGCTCAGTGTTGTTAAGCAGGCATGATAAATAAACCTAATTAAGTGCGCTAATAGCTCAGCGAGGCCAGTGGAAATCTTCTACTGAAGTACCATTAGCATATCAATGGTTAATTTGCCTCTTTTTTTAAAAACTAGCTGCTTTATCGCTGTCACTGTCATGGTCAAAGGTCACAATCGTGGCATGCCAGTACCGGGAATCTGATGCTATAATTGGTTGACCCCACTCGCACTCTATTCATTAATATGACACAGCTGGATTACAGTAGACCTGGCATGTTGACATTTATGTTGACCGTGAAATCTGAGATATTACAGATCCTCTGATGTACCGAAAGATTTTTTTTACATCTTGTTTACAACAAAATAGTTATCTTGCAAGTTTACCCTGCACACATCACATGTACAGCACATACAGCCTATAAAGCAGCAGGGATACAACTCAGCAATTAAGTTTTATTTTAAAACTTAATTAGCTTAAAGTCTTGCTAATTCAGCACAAAACACATGACTGTCACCGGTCAGAATCATGTGCTGCACATATTGAAGGACAGATAGGAAGAGGTTTAGTAAAGGATTTAATTACAAAAATACAGTTTATACACTGTAAATTCTCATTCAGGAATGTGGTTGAATCAGCTAATATTTTTTAATTAACTTAACATAAAAAACTAAGCTTGACATTTTCAAGCTGATTCAACTTAAAAATTCTATTTATTATAAGTCAGAAGTTAGAAACAGTTCTGACTTGAAGTCCTTTAACTTAAAATTATGAGTTGAATTATTCAATTTCTCATTTGAGTTCACTCAACTCATTAAATTAAGATGATAAAAAAAAAAAAAAAACTAACCCTGTATTTTCTGGTCCCATAGTTTGAAGCTAATTTCCTGGAAATATACCTCGTAATTTTATTAAAATCAGTTTGTATTTAGGTGTTATTTATTAGGATATTTTCAACAATTTGGTGCTTATCATAAAGGAAATTAATTAGTTTTTTCGCATATGAAAATAATAATAAAAAATAATAAAATGTCAAAACACATTTTATTAACATTAAGTGTCATTTGTTAATCATATTCGTTTCTAAGATGACAGTCAGAATTCCCAGCGCAACTGAAAACTACAGTTATGTAATTCAACCAAAATGCAGCACAAACAAAATCAATGTGTCATGTCTTATAATCAAGATGATGCAGGAAACAGAAAGGCAGATCAAAATCATAAAACATTATTATCTTCTTTTGGAAATTTAAATGTATCTTGACATCTTATTATTGAAACTTTCCACTTACATACTGCATCATTTCCTGTTTTTTTTTTTCACAGAAATGCAAAAAAAAAAAAAAAAGTTAGTGGTATAATGACTTTTTATTAATTTCCTTAATGATAAGCACCAAATTGCATACACCTTTTTTGGAAATATCCAACTCATTTTTTAAAAATTACAAGGGACTTTCCAGGAAATTAACTTCAAACTATTAAAAATATAATGAAGGGTTATTAAAAGCTTCCCAGAGACTTCCCAGCATGCATTGGAGCAGCTCTATGTGGTTTTATATACTGACTTTGGTACATTTTGACTCCATCAGATGCTATTCATCACATTAGCTGCAGAACTGTGGTTCTGTTTCTTTTTTATTCAATTTCAGTGGGTGTCTGATTTAAATAAACAAATCAAACCTGACTCACATTCACACTAGGGAGCATACTAATTAAGCTGACATCGATTTTTAAGTTGAAACAAGAACCTAACTCGTTCAATAAATGAAGAAATCTAAATCAACTAAGCTAAGTCACAATTAACACATTGTGCGATGTTTAATCAAGATAACGTTTAGTTGTTTTAGAAGAACAAATTACATTTGTTGTCCTTTAACTTGTATTTTAGGTTGAAACAACAAGCTGTATTTTGCAGAGTAGATATGTTTTCACTGGGTCAGAATATAGTCGAGCCCATCTTTGAGTCTAGCTGGACACCTTTGTTGCATATTAATCTCCCTCTCTATGTTTTCAGTCTGACTCTTCAGCCATCAAATAAAGGCTAAAATGCCCCAAAAACAAAAACATAAGAGCACAATAACATCTTGCGTGCACATGATAAAAATATGCCTTCCAGCACTTCAGAGGCTCCATATAGTTAGTTTAATATAATTCATTTTCTTGTGCAAAACATATCCAGTAATAAAATATGGCGCCAATGTGTCGCAGAAACCTGTTCACACTGTAATTTAATGGAATATTTGTCACTCTCACATTTTTAGTTTGAGGTTTTTTAAACAAAGACTGCAACTAAATGCTTGCACATGTTGCTGGAAATGTGCAAATACAGCACGTCATCCTGGAAACACGAACTACAGCCTCGTGGGAACAGTTACATAACTTGAAAACCAAATAACACATTGTTTTTCATTTGTTTACAAAAACAAAAACAAAATGTTAAAAGGAAAAGAGGTGTGATCTGTTAGTCAACCTCTCACCCACTTTCCTGGCTTCAGTTTCATTCAGACCGGGACGGAAGAAAGTGATTATGGGTTGTATTTCCGCACAGTTGACACAAGTACACAATAAACCACATGATCAAACATCAGCAGTGCAGACATGAATATTGATGAAACAGAAGCCTTCGTTGCACTAATCCATCTCCACCTTTGCTGCTCTGTGCAGGTGGCGTGTAAAGCAGTGATGGTTTTCTTCCATTACTGCGTCATGTCCAACTATTTCTGGCTGTTCATCGAAGGCCTGTATCTCTTCACCCTGCTGGTGGAGACCTTCTTTCCGGAGAGACGATACTTCTACTGGTACACCATCGTGGGATGGGGTGAGTGTCCATTTCTGTCTTGTCTGTGGTGGTGGAGAGTAGAAACAGCTTTTCAACATTTATTCCACTTATTCAGATGGATGTTTTCTTGTGCTTGTCCTTAGGTAAATCACATTTAAGACTTGCTGTATATCGTAGTAATCTTAGTGTAGTATATTTTTTATTAGTTGCCCATTTGGTAATATGAGAGTTTTCGCTCTACTGTATTTTGAGTCCTGGAGGGTTTTGACAAAACCTTTTTTTTATTTGTAACAGCTTTGAGATTTCAGTACAACTTGCACATCACTCTTCTCATATTCCTGTAGTAGCAATATCAATTTCAACATATATATAAATATCAATATTTTAGGATTCTTTTTGTGCTTAACTTATTTTTCATCTGCTTTAAATATATGTGAATACAATTTAAAAAGGGCTAACAGGGTCACAGATATATCTGTTATTACCGTATGTGTTCATTGACTTTCCTAACTAGAGATACTGTAACTGTGACATATATACTTTTATTCAGTTTCTGATTATGAATTATCATCACAGGAACTCCTACCATTTGTGTGACTGTCTGGGCAGTTCTGAGGCTCCGTTTTCACAACACTGGGTATGTTGTCTCAGCCAAGTTCACATTTCCAAGTACATTTACTAAGTACTGTAATTTGGCTTTTTTTTTTTTACTTACACACATTTTGAGCTTGTATCATGCTGAATATTTCCTTTTTGTGCTTCTGTATATTCCTACTCCACTAGTTTTTAATAAAACTATATTTATTTGTCTGTTTTAGTTTATTTTAGTTTGTTTAATTTAGTAGTTACTGTCCAAATAAACAATACATTACAA